>CAVNYN010270732.1:0-12958 GCA_963692815.1 Nyctanthes arbor-tristis | reverse complement strand
CTTTCAAAAGCTCCATTTTGTCTCTCCAAACAAGGCTTAGTTCATATACATATAGAATCCACATTTTAAAGGTTACTTTGCTTAGATTTACCAAGGATTTGAGGGTGTTTTGTCATTGATTAACAAGTCTTCATTTCAAAGGTTCAAACAAGCAAGGTGAGTAATCCATTTCTTTGGTTTATTTGCATGCATAAGTTTCAAGAAAAGGTATGTGTTTTGATTATTGTTAAAATGATTTCTTACATAAGAAGTGCTAGATCCCTCTACCCATTTTGTATTGTTTGCTTTGATTTGATCCATGTTCATCGTTATGGATTGAAAGTTTGGAAATCCGGTATAAGCAAACCAGAAGTTGTTATGAATCTATTGTGTTGTCATTACCATATTGGTATTTGTAAGGCAACGAGGCGCCATGGGTAGTAGGAATTTCTAGTATTTGGGGCCCTATAATGTGATAAAAAAGATTTGTGCATCTTAAAGTTCTTAAGATTGGAGCATGAAATGATTTTTATTAACCTTTGGTAAACCAAATTGATGCATTACTCACGGGGTATTTTATACTCACATTTTATGTGACTCCTCTTTTATAGATGATCCATTGAAAAATTGTTGAAAAGAAAGCCGAGGAATGGAGGATGTCGCATGATGCAAGCCAGATTATGCATGTAATAGAAATTGATCTTTGGGCTTATTATGAGGATGAGCCTATGTTTGTTATGTATTTAGACACCTCATATGAGTTCGAAATCTTTTGTGCATTCTTCCTCAATCTTGTGCACCATGACAAGATTATGAGGGATAGACCAATGTTTCTTATTTAATTATGTGTATGGAAGCCAATTTAACTAAATAAAACTTGGCTTTTGTGGATAGTTTTGACACAAGATGTGAAATCTTAATTTTACTTGTAAGAGTTTCCCAATCTTGTGCTCGGTTT
The DNA here is from genome assembly GCA_963692815.1 of Nyctanthes arbor-tristis. Taxonomy (NCBI): domain Eukaryota; kingdom Viridiplantae; phylum Streptophyta; class Magnoliopsida; order Lamiales; family Oleaceae; genus Nyctanthes; species Nyctanthes arbor-tristis. Next base: position 12,021 of record CAVNYN010270732.1, on the reverse strand, counting down.
TTAATATATATATATAAAGTGACTTTTATATATCATGTTTCATGTTCTTTATACAAATACTACACTTAAAACTAATTAAGATGACAAACAACACTACATCATCTAAGGAATAAAAGAGGGTTATTGGCAAGTCGTGCCCCTCGAGTTTGGACAAAAGTTGTAAAAAAAAATTTATAACGCTTCCAACAAATTCATTTAGTAATAAAACTTTAACCAATGTTTTTAATTATCGAGGGGTTTTACAGTATGCCACATGGACATGCCATTCATTCACCAACTATTTAAAGAAAAAAGGGAAAAGAAAAGAAACCAACACCCCACCCCCATCCGCCCCACTCCCTCCCCCCAAACAACCCTTTCCCGCAGCAATAGCTGCCGGAGACTTTGCAACTTCCGGCGGCAATGGTGGGTGAATGAATGGCATGCCATGTAGGATGAGACGAGACTTTAATCTACCCCATAGGGGTAGGTGAAAAAAACTATAGTATTGGAGATGAAAAAGCAATGACTCTATCAATCAAAAAAAAAAAAGCAATGACTCTAAATCTGTTAAGGAAATTAGTGAGACTGCCATATATAACAAAAGTCAATCATGCACCATTCCAAATGTAACAAGAAGTTCGGATTATGCCCAAGGAATTCCAAGACAAATACAAGTCATAGTGGATAAGGCAAAGATGATTATTGAAGATAACAGAAAAATCATCCAATATAGATCACAGTGGCCCGGCCTTGAAGTCTACATGCACAAATGTGAAGGCTTTGTAACCTAGATAAATGTTGGTATATATCAAAATAGATAATGATTTGTTTCAATTGTATTTATTACATTGTAGTAGGTTTTGTATGAAAAGATTACGGGCCTAAATTTGTGTGTGTGTGTGTGTGTGTTTATGCATCGTGCAAACCAATTATAAGTGTGATCAATAGAATTAAAATTCAGTCCAACATTTGTTTATTAAAATCCACATCTAACTTCACATTCTCTACTATTATTTTATCGTTATTTTTTAATTTCTTTCTATCTATTTCCTCCTTTTCATTTTCCTTTTACATTCATTTTCAACTAAAATAATCATCTTCTCTTTGTAATGATATGTGGTATGGTTCTTGTTCGTACATAACCTGGGCGAGGAATAGATTAGCACATACTTTGACATCTTATGCATTATCTTCCTCTAACGCTGGTTTTTGGCATGATTGTATTCTGATTTTTCTATCTCGCCTTTTGTTGGCAACGTTTTGAATGAATGAATGTGTTTAGTTATTTCAATAATCTATATATTAATAATAAGAGAAGTTTGTCTGACTTAGTTTTCCCCACCAATAGTCAGGCTTTATAAAGATTCTGATGATGTAATTAATAACATCATCTGTGAAATTGTATTTTTTATTTTTTCTTGAATTATCTTCTTTACTGCATCTTCCTTATCTTTTCTTTTTCAAAATTTATACTGTTCTAATATGTCTTCTAATTTCTGTAGTTATGTTTGTGTTGGATTCAAATCTCCTTAATTTCTCTTCTTCGTGCCTTATCCTCGAATCTTCATCTAATTATGGCTTCACGATTCACGATTAGTTCTTTAAAAAAATTCTCGAATTAATTTGATGGACTATGGTTTGATTGTTTTTTTCTGGAAAGTAAGTATAGTTATATAAACTATTCATTGCCACTGTTGGTTTCCTAAAAATTAATTAATCTTACTTATATTATATTTTGAGGAAATTTAACAGAAAATTGTTGTTTTGTGGAAATTAATTAATCATACTTATACTATGTGATGTGAAAATTTAACAGCAAATTGATTGCTAATTTTATATTATCTGTTTTTTTAAAGTATAGTTATTTTGCCATTTATTTTTTAATTATAAATAGTTAGAAATACAACAAGAATAAAACTTTCTTCCTTCAATAACAATTAAAAAAAATCTAAGTTTAGTATTATACTGAAAAAAATAATGGGGACGTTATCTTTCTTTTCTGCCCTCAATTTTTTTTTTAACTTTTGTTGCTATGCCCGTGCAACATACGGGTTGAAAAATCTAGTAACAATAACAATAATAATAATCTTCTCTTTATTTCTTACTCCTACATTATCTTTACACTCACATTTGCATTGGAGATGCTCAATTCAAACTTCAAAAAATATATTTCATTAATTATAATTAAATAAATTTCAAGTTCAAAAGTACAAATAGCAAATTAATGAAATTCACTCGCATTCTTCGGTGAATTTTGTGTCATTTCTTCCGAATGAGATTCGTTAAAGTACATCAAATTCAAAATGATCACTAATATGAACTGATTAGTTAATTAGTTATTCATCTTTTCTCTTAGTCTCCAACTACACGACGCTCTTCCGATCTTATTATTATTATTTTCTATTTTTCATTTGAGCGGGGTGGCAAATGTAGTATATATTTTTTATCTCTTAGGACACGTTTTTTTTTGTATGAATAAAAGTTTAGCATAAAACTCAGTAGATAAAGATAATAAACAGTAGATAGACCATATATTAAGGGAGATAAAGCATAAATATTCTTTAGGTTTTATTTTAAAATACTATTAGTTAAACTATAGTTTGCTAATCAATTATGAAGAAATTTTTTAACTTTTTAGCACCATCCGTTGGTTTCTTATAGCGCCATTAGATGTTCCCATTCTTAGTATTCTTAGAAGTAATAACTAATAAGAAATACACTAACTGCCTTTGTTGGTGGGGTCAATTGTTGTTCCCGTAGAGCGTGCGTCCACGTCATTCGTTGGTGTCATAAGAAATTAGTAGACCGTGTTAGAAAATTTCTCTCAATTATGAGTATTATATTCATATTTTTATTTACCTTTAATTAATTAGAAAATTTCAAGCACTAGACATTGATATGGCATACTGATAACACATCACCACGTCCCCTCAAATGACATCAACGGTTAGTGATACACTACTCATGTAACCACACTAAAAGTGTAATGCTTGAATTTATGTCTCACCATTGATTTGATTGATGTGCGCTAAACAAATTTTTATTCATATCATTACCGTTAAATGTAGAAATTAATGATATAGCACCAGATGTTTAATAACATTACGACACCAGGTAGATGGTGTGACATAATATCAGCTACTGATGTGATGCGTGTGGGTGATAATGTGTTTATATTGGTGGCTTATATTATTCCATATTACTATCTGATACCATTACGACATCAGATATCTGATGCTATACATCATTTCTACAGTCAAAAGTGCCCATGGAGTTTTGATATGTTACCAACAATCGTTCAGTTCATGCACTTTTATGTCGAGTATACAAAACACGTTATTGTTGTCTGACTTTATCAGTACATACTTCAAATTGGATATATATCATATGGCGTGCAAGGGCCGGTAGGAGCATATGATTTGGTACTTTGGATTCAGCTGGATGTCATTTTCTTCTTTTCTTTTGTTTTTGTAGTTTTTTCCTGACAAGAGATCATAAAAAATACGTAATTCGATTTGGAAAATATAAAAAAATAAAAAAATTATTTGACACCGATACCAACAAGTTGGGACATTATTTTTTTGAAAGCAAATACTTTATTTTATTTCAACCAATTAGTGGTTAAAAATGACAACGCAAAAGACACTAAGCAATGAACAACCGCTTATTAATTATGCTCTCTAGGAATGTATCTACGTAAATTGCATTTCAACTTGCATAATAACGAAATGGAGTGCCTGCAAATGCCCATCTGGTGCAGGGATGGAAAAACGGCTCGCGAGCCATTTGCTCAGCCCGTGCTCATCGAGAGGCGAGCCCGAGGGCGAACAAGTAGCAGGTGAGCGTGAGCTTGGCTTGCAAAAATGAAAACCCAAGCGCGAATATGATTTTATCTCGACGAGCTGAAGTTTTGGCTCGAGCTCGCCAAGCAAGACTTGGTGAGCCGAGCTCAGCTCAAAAAGCCATTTTGCCGAGCCTAATTAGTAGTTGATCTTCATGGAGTTGATTCCTTTTTCCTCGACCAATTGAAGGCCGTACGTGTGTCATTGCTTCTACGAGTAATAATATATATCCCTACTAGTTTATCAGTTATTTTATCGGTTGACAAATTTACCTTTAAAAATCTAAATCCTAAATAATTCAAGTATCTTAATTGACAGTTTTATCATTCAATTTCCTTTTATAATTTTTGTCAACCGGTAAACTACTCGGTGAACAAATAGAGATGTTTATCATTATTCTTTCTTCTACGGGTAGGACCTCAAATCATCCCATAATCTCCACATATTTTCCTTTTCTTTTTTAATTCAATTTCTATATATATAATCTTTTTACAATATTTTTACAACACGTTCTCCAAAAAAAAAAAAAACAATAAAATTACAATTTTGAATAAAACTTCGTAATGCACTACATGCAAATGCGTTCTATGATTTTTAGTTAACCCAAGTCAAGCTCAAGAAACTTATTCAACACTCACCGGTACTATTTTAATACTTTTGGTCCCAAATCTTGTGATTGTCGCTTCTTTATATATATATATATATATGTTTATTTATTAGAGTATTAATGCTATATTATACCATTGGTATTCAGTATCAGTTCATGTAATGATAAGTTAAATCAAATAGTTCGTGCGCAACTTAGACTCGTACTCAACAACACATGTATTATATAGCATTTTTCTTTATATAAAGGCTGGTTACATTTGTTTATGTTATTTGTATGTTTATGTATGTGACTACCCCCTGAGTAATCGCTTAATTAGCCTTGAACCTACATGCCAAGAATATGTATGGATTGGGTGTATATATATGTCCTAACAGTGATATGCAATTACCTGCCGATATATAGCTCCAAGAAGAGAGACATACCATGTTAGTCTAAGTTTGACGAATCCTACATTTCTTGTCTATTTTAAGATTCATTATTATTATTTAACACTGGTGATCTTAAGATCTCATGCTGAGATCAACTGTTCTATTTTATTGTCTTCTTATATAAATTGTCCGACTAATAAAACATTGCCAACTCAGTTAATTTTTACACACTATTTTAAGACTTGTTTATTTAACACTAGTGATCTTAAGATCTCATACTGAGCATCTCCAATGTACAATAATGTGGATTGGAGGTGATGTGAAAGAAAGAGATATAGAAAAGATGATTATTTTAATTAAAAAGCAATGAGGAAATAATGAAAGAAAAAGGAGGGGGGGGGGGGGCAAAGTGAAAAATAAGAGAGATGTAGAAACAAATTAAAAATAATGGCAAAATAACCGTAACAAATTGTCCAGACACAGAAAGATGTTTGAAAATGATAATGAAAACATGGGGGTAAATGAAAGAAAAGTAATTGAAGAAAAAAGAAAAAATTAAAAGAAAAATAGAAAACATATTAACGGGTGTTTCAACAAAATATATTATTGATCACCCAAATATCAAATGAGATGTGAGTCTAAATATAAACCGCTATATGAATTCCAAAACTATACCTAGCTAGTTCAGTTCAATTATTAACTATATATAATCCTTACCAAATGGCTAGCTAAAACTGTTCGAAGGAATATATATATATATATATATATAAAGATGAAGGAAGCCTAAACCAAGTTGATAATTAGTATGGATTATTCTCTACATGTATATATAAAAAATTATACGTATATTTAATTGTCTATCATTAATTCTAGTCAAAGTTATTTATTTATATTGATGTTACATATATATACTTTCCAATCTATATAGCTAGCCACTGGAAATTAAATGTTATAAGTTGCCCCTTAAAACCCCCCCTCCTCATCCCCCTCAACCCCACCCCCAACCAAAAATAAATAAATAAATAAAAATAAAAACAAAGGAGACAAAAAAAGAGTGCAAATTGATTTGGCTGAAATTCGGCCCTGTTACATCTCAAGGTGCTGGAAACATTGGATACCTCTCTCTCTCTCTCTCTCTATATATATATATATATACACACATACACATATATAGTGGCCCCTTTTGCGTGGCTAATCTCCAAAAAGGAAAAGAACAAAGACAAGGAGGGCAAAAAGAAATGTCGAAAACCCATGCTTCTAACAACTCTACCCATTATTAAAAGTGAGTTTTTTCATGTAGTCATTTGTCTAGTACAGTATTTAGAGTTTTAGACTCATTTATCCCTCACAATTGCTCGAACATCTGGTTGGGCATTTTAAGAATTATCTCAACTCGAAAATCTAAACTTGAGATATAATGCAATATATGAGAAAAGGATATACAATGTTACAATTTTTCTATAAAAAACATGTGGTGATCTAGTTATAAAAACAAGAATTCACTTGTGTTTCATGAACGCAGAAGTGAATTCTTACTTTTTTATATCTGCGGTCTCCGTTTTGTAGTTTTAGTAGAAAATTCTAACAATTTTGTTAGGCATCTTATATAGCCAAACTAGAAGTAAGTCGACCGGTACATCAATTAATTAACCATAGGCTTTTAATCAAAAGCGTTTAGTCAATGTGTAAAGTTTGTCTCTCTTTTGAAAACATGTAAACTATTTAACTAGAAGCGTTTAATCAGCTAACACACTATTACGAACCTTTAAAAAATAATAAAAAGCTATAATTAAAAATTATAATTTCCCATAATAATTTGATAAATTATGTCATTGTCAAGGGTCCACGTGAATACATTTGTATATAATTATCATTTCTCACTTGTTAATTACAATTTGGGTTGAAAAAAGTAGCAAAATTGTCGGTTTAGGATAGTTACAAATATGAACTAGAGACGGCAGGGACTCTTATGACGACCCCAAAATTACGCATTAGGGCAACTAATTTATTCTCTATACTATATATTATTATAAGTACCTTGACAATGTAACACTATAACGCGTTTTAAGTAGCATCGTTTTTCAACTAAAAATTCTTTTCACTAATTATAAAAATACCCATACTAATATTTTATTCACAATGTAGGGGCAGGCAAAATTCGGTAGATTTGGATTGGTCCAATTGGCTGGATCAAGCCAAAATTTTAAATCATTCTAGTTCAGTCTCGAATGTTGTATTGAAGTAAAAAAGAGAAACACATTTGCATAAGGCTCCATCAATTCGGATAAAGGTGGAAAAATAATGTGTAATGTGTAAAACCCCTAAGCAAAAACTAGCTTGCTTATGAAAATTCTAAGCTCAACCCTACCGTCATAGGATGAAAAGAAAAGAAGAGAAAACCAATTCTGAACACATTCACCAGCTGATCGAATCAAACTGAACTGAGCTGGATTCATCCCGGCCGCGAAAGACAAGAAGAATTTATCAGGGAATTATAAGAAGAGCAATTAATACAAAGTGTTACAACGCGCCTAGGGAAGAGGAGGAATCTATTATGCATGGAATATGTGGTCGGATTCGGACATTATTATTATTATTATTTATCAAATTAACCCTCAGTCCATTATATACTGTTGTGGGACCCATCTGTCCCCACGTGTGCATGTGCATTGATATATATATATATATATACACACACACATGCATAGAGGTTAATTTTTATTTATTTATTTATTGTTTTTTGACCAATGCATAGAGATTATTTTGGTTTACCTGTTTTACCCTACCCTGTAATAATAATCACATATAAATGTGTTATTACAACCTTCTATTTTGGTTCGATTTGGTTCAGTTTTATTATTGCACTGTATGTAGCATTGTATGGTTAATTTCACTTATAGAATGAAGATTCAAAGAATCAGAATCACTTAGCTACTAGCCCTGATTGATATTAGTCAATTTGTATGTACTTTTATCGTGTTTTCAAAGTAGAAGAATAACCATAAGTTACTAACAGGTGGGCCATGCACGTTACTAGAAGACTAGAAGTAATAATAAAAAAAGTTAAAAACTCATAACGTGTATGTACATAGAGAAAGAGAGTTGAGGGGGTGATGTGTAGGTCACGAGACAGCGAAGAAGAAGAATAATTCATTTTGTAGTAATCCAATTGAATGAAGCCAAAAGCAGTTATATTCTATATATTACTTATTATGTATTTCTTTATATATTTTTATACTTTACTATATAATAATATATTTCTTCTCCAACTTTGAAAATAAAATTACTATAACGATATATAGGCTTTCTTTATTTATTTATTGAAGTACTATGCTTTATTATTTAATTAATTAATTAGCCCTCCTCTTTATAAATTTAACTAAATTCAATATATATAGTTTGGTCACAAATCACTATTTTCAAGATTACTCTTGTTAGCCGAGAAAATTGAACTAATGAAATATTCTATATCTCGCTTAATGCTTGTTAATTATTTGAATTTTCGGTAATGCTCGATTTTTTTTGCACAACTATGAGTTATCAGTAAAATATTTGAACCTTACTTTCACGTGTTTATTCTCAACCTAACGACCCCTAATTCACCCAATATATCTAAGTATTTTCATCATCTATTTTTTAGAGTAACATATCAACATTTTTCCCCCTTCCTATGGTAAGAAACATATCCCGGTGGAGACAAACACAAATTGCAGGGAGAGAGTCACGGGTTGATTTGTATGAGTTGAAAGGTAGCTATCGGGAATTGAGAAGCTTTTTTCTGACAAAAATCGATGGTAATTGGCCCTACAAACGTGCAATTTCCTGCTTATTTTTGGGGAATGTAACTTTTTAATTATGTTGTAATCATTATATATTCCTGATCAAAATTCAGCCATAAAGGCAATTCCCTTTTCACTTCCAGATCTTTATTAAACACACAATCTCTCTCTCTCTCTCTCAAAAACTTTTAGCTCCCCATTCTCTCTTGCACACTTCTCTCTCTCTCTCTCTCAAAATGAGTAGCGGTGGAATTCATAATTCGAACTAATTAAATATACAGTTGAAATTAAGTTTACGGTTATATATATACACACATTATACACCAACGGAAATGACGGATAAGGTGTGTATCAAATTATAATATAAGCCTTACTTTAAACTGTAATAAGAGACATTTACATCCCTTTCATGTGACCCTTATTTTTTTTTTAAAAAAATGATAATTTGTATTATAATTTTGTATATATTACGATAACATATATTTTTTAACTGCGTGACAACTATTTCAAAACAAAATAGAACTAAAAATAATTTTCTTTAAATACAATGGTGAAACTTGGTAGAAAAAGAGTTCAACATAGTATTAAAACCCTGAAAGCGTATGTATGCATGATTTAAAACTTCAACACCTTTGCATCAATTATGACTAAATTTATTTATAAAAAAAATCATATGTTAGACCTTCACTAATTAAGTGACAAAGTTAGACGATATTATTATAATATGTGCCAATCTCTTACACGGACCAATAAACAGACCTCTCCCTTTTTTCAGAAAATTGACATAACAAGTGTGCTATAGCTAATGGTAAGGGTGCGAGACTGCACCAAACATACACTTCCCAAAGCTCAAAATCATTTTATTAATTGACAGTAATTACTATATACATATATAATATACTTTTCCCTAAAAATTAATAAACAGCTCGAAAACTACAAATTAATGACGCAGAGCTCTATACATTCTGCTAACTACAAGCAGCATACAGCCAACATATACATACAAATAAGAATATTAGAGAGAGAGAGAGAGTGTGTGTGTGTGTGTGTGTGGCCCAGCAGCTAAAATCTATGGCTGACCAAATTTGAAATTGAAGAGATAAAGAAAGTGATAGGAATTGGCTTTGGCTTTGAAGAGAGAGAGGATAAAGGGTTGGTGGTTGGAAATATTAGTGTGAGATAGAGAGAGAAGAAATTAATAATATTCTCTTTAGAGATTGATGGCTTTTGGTGTTTTCTTCTTAAAATCAAACAAATCCCTCAGCCCGGAGAGATCTCTGTAAGAAGAAACCAAATTAAGTTTGAAGACTATATATTTTGTTTTCCAGATTCAGAGTTTTTTGTGTTTGTGTTTTTGGGTGTTTCCTTCTTCTTAGTACAGTCTGATGCATACAATACAAGCTTGTAAGTAAGAAATTTGAATAACACCAAAGATTTGTTATCTGTTTGTATTTGGAGAGAAACCCTTAATTTGTTTTCTTTTGCTTTTTAGCTCTACTCTCTTTTGGTTGTGTGTAAACCAGAAAGAAACACTTAATTAAACTTCAGTTCAAATGATGTCTGCTACTGATGTGTTTTCTGTTGCTTCTTCTCCCAAAGTTTTCTCCCAAGATCAGCCAAACCCTAACCCTAAATTAAATGCAAACCCTACTCCCAAGAAGAGAAGAAATCTCCCAGGAACACCAGGTAATTATTATTATTATTTGTTTATTAGCATCTGCTTTCATTTTGATCCGTTATGCCTCAAGTCATCTAGCTAGCTAACTCAGACGATCAACGATATTGAATACGTTTTAAGTATATGGTGTGGTTAGACTCAGAACAGTCGAACATATGTATCTATGGTTTCATTTCAGATCGGAAGAGCGTACAATAAATCAACATGATAGAATATTGTATATAGTATGATTAGACTCAGTACAGTAGAACATATGTACGCCTTGTTGACGGAAGTGTTAATTTATGGGTTAATTGTTAGAAATTGAAATTATTTAAGCCTTTCCATTTTCTTCTAAATTTCTTTTGTCTTGTTGTTCGTCTTGCAACATATTAATCAGCTGTGCCTATATATGAACAGATCCAGATGCTGAAGTTATTGCTCTTTCACCAAAGACACTCATGGCTACAAACAGATTCATCTGTGAAATCTGCAACAAAGGTTTCAAAAGGGACCAAAATTTGCAGCTCCACAGAAGAGGCCACAATCTGCCATGGAAGCTTAAGCAAAGGGCTAACAAAGATCAGATTAGAAAAAAGGTCTATTTATGCCCTGAAAAGACCTGTGTCCACCACGACCCGTCGCGAGCTCTCGGAGACCTCACCGGCATCAAGAAGCACTTCAGTAGAAAACATGGTGAGAAGAAATGGAAATGTGAGAAATGTTCAAAAAAATCTCAGTTCAATCTGACTGGAAAGCTCATTCCAAGACTTGTGGGACTAGGGAATATAAGTGTGACTGTGGCACACTTTTTTCCAGGTATATATCTATGTACAATATTAATTTTAGTACAACCTTAAACTAATTATGTTTCTTGTTTAGGTAATAATTGGGTAATAATTATGTGTCATTAATTTGTACAGGAAAGATAGTTTCATCACACACAGAGCTTTCTGTGATGCCTTAGCAGAAGAAAGTGCAAGATCGATTGGAGCGAATAATTTGAACTTCAGAAATGATCTAATTGGAAATCTGATCAACTCCCAACAAAATTTGCCGCATGGGTTGTCTGGAATTCCTCGTCTTGGAGCTGGATTTCGATCAGATTATCCCTCGATCAGCCATAATGGTTGTGATCAGCAAAAGCCTAGATTATCCCTTTGGTTGGATCAAGTGAATTCTCATCATGAGCTCAATCCAATTGATCATGTATCAGCTCCAATTACTTCAAATCTTTTCATGCCTAATAACATGATTCAGGTGCCATCAAACAACAATGTTTTCGACTCGTCATCCAATCATCAGTTTCCATGGCTTGAAAGAAGTTGTGCCTCTGCAAATCTATCTTTATTTCCACCACAAGGCGTAAAGGAGGAGGCAGCAATTAGCAAAGGAACGACTCCGGCATCCACAGCTGATCAATCCCTTTCCTCCTTATACTCGAAATCTTCGTCTTCTGCATCCATGTCAGCAACAGCACTTCTGCAAAAGGCAGCTCAAATGGGCTCAACCCAAAGCAATCCAACTTTCTTCAACAATCCCTTAACCAGAAGTGAACTCCACCAGGTCTTCAAACAGCCGGGGCCGGAGAATTCAACCACAGATAATAACACAGAGATTTCTGCTAGCTTGAATTCAGGGTTCAGAGATTTTCTGGGGATGGGAGGAGAAGGTGGTGCTGTCCCGTTCTTGCCACCGGAGCTCGCAAAATTTGCTACCATGAGTTCAGCCATGGGATTGAGCCACTTCTCTAGCATTAATCACTAGCAACACAATGTGATTG
>CAVNYN010270731.1:0-19808 GCA_963692815.1 Nyctanthes arbor-tristis | reverse complement strand
CACCAGGTCTTCAAACAGCCGGGGCCGGAGAATTCAACCACAGATAATAACACAGAGATTTCTGCTAGCTTGAATTCAGGGTTCAGAGATTTTCTGGGGATGGGAGGAGAAGGTGGTGCTGTCCCGTTCTTGCCACCGGAGCTCGCAAAATTTGCTACCATGAGTTCAGCCATGGGATTGAGCCACTTCTCTAGCATTAATCACTAGCAACACAATGTGATTGGGTGGCTCAATACCATAACACAGGACAACTTAGATCAAACATGCTCGTATAGTACTAGTCCTGCCCTGTGTTAAAAATCTAAGGTAGAATATAAGAATCTCAACTTTTCTTGTCACCAAAATTGTTAATGGAATGTTGAATTTACTTTACATTTTACAACATTGTTCTTAGGAAATATAGGAGTGCAATGTGTTGTAATTAAACTTGGAATTACTATATGCATTGTATCGAAATCTCCCTTCGTTAACGAAACATACACGAGTGATCGACCATGTATCCAGTGATGATCGATATTAATGTTACTTTGGTAGGTTGATAGGTCTCAGTAGCTGTCAAGTGCGTGATAGGCGAATGCCCCGTTAATTAAGTGTGTGTGTGTGTGTAAAATTTAGGGTCCGTTTTGGGAACCAATTGTTATATTGAGTTCAATTAAATTATGTTGTTACATTTCAATTTTTAGACACGTACAGGCTTTAAGTACATGTTACATGTGATTAGCGTATATAACTTAACATATTTTTTTGAATGATAATTGAATTTAATCATAGTAATTGATTACCAAAAGGAGCTCTATTCAGAACATTTATATATTGACATGCTAGATTAGATCATTAGATGGAAAAACAAGTTGAAGTTTGACTTATGTAATAAACTTTTTCACTTATAATAATTGAAGAAAGGGAAAACACTTTTGGAGTTAGCAGCAGAATGTTAGGTAATCCGAAGAAAATGCTTGGACCAGATCGGAAGAGCGTCGTGAATATTCCTCATATTTTGCCTTATCCAATTGTTTTTGACGCATTCTCCATTTCCCATACCCACTTTTTATGCATTTATTTACTATATATCTTACTAAATAAGTAGAGGGGTAGTATCGTCCAATGGAATTGTAGTACTGGGGGTAATATTGATCTTCCAATTCACTTTACCTTGTTATTTTAAGCCTAGGAGAATGTTTTGTTAAGTTGAAGAATAAGCTTAAGTTATTATTTAAGTAATTTCACTTTACATGTTTGATTGTGTGTCTATAAAGTAATTTCTTTTCTTAATTAACTTTGATTTGAATGGTTTCACATATTGCGAAACATGTGAAGTATTAGGGGCCATAGAATAAGGAAGTTAGATATAACTTGTTATTAAAAATGTCCAAGTATCAAATATCTGGTGTCGTAATATCTATCCATCACACCCTGGTCAAATTATCTCTGCAGCTGATATTAAACAACATTATCTGTCTTGTACCGCAATAGCACCAGACATGGGGTGCTTGATTTAAATTTTTACGCATTTATATGGTTATAATACAAATTGTAATTGCTCTTCCGATCTAAAAAAAATTAGGGGAAATGAAATTACGAAGATAGCCACAAGTTGCTGTATGCTAGAGGGAATTGCGGGACGGGTGAGTGGTCCTTTCATGTATGAATTCCGAAAGTGACAATTCTGTTTAAAATCGCCATCTTTTTCGTTCTCGACTACTTTGTCTCACAAATAAGGGCTTTTCTTTTCTTCTTTTTCTTTTAGTTATAATACTTATATGAACATTCTATTTAAATATAAGGGCTTGTTAATAAACTTAATAAAAATAATTCTTTTGTTTAAATGAAATGTTAGGGACCTTTGTGTGTAAATAAGTCTTGTCTTTATTTGAAAAAAATAATAATAATAAGTCTTGTCTTTATTGAATTATTAAGGGCATTGTAGTCAATAATATTTTATTCAATAGACTCAAAATCATACAACTAAATGTGGTAAAGAACACTTTTACTAGGACGAGATCTTAGATTCGAGTTTATACCCCTTCCCAAAATCCCATATTGTCTATACATATATATATATATATATGGTTCAGGTTGGCCAATGCCCAAATGAAAAGTCAAAGGCTATTTCTGCAGCGACCTTAAAAGTTAGCCTTTTGCGTAAATAAGAAATTCCTAAATCCTAAAGTTGATAAGAAAAACCCAAGGATTAAAAGTTAAGAGGGGAAAAAAAAGGTCCTCAGCTTATTTAACCATCATAACTTTATTGTCAAAAAGTGAAAGATTAAAGAATCCAATTGTACTTCTAAAAAGTTTGGGAGCTCAAGTGCCATTTTCCCAATCATCGATGATACGTACAATAGAAAAGTCACCGGTGTAAATCGTAAAAACGCTTATCTACACAATAGTTCTCAATGAATTTACATATAAGATATCCAAGATGAAAACTTGGATGAATCTACATAATAATAATGAATTTTCATTACATCATAAACCACATACACATTATTTCCAATCCAAACCTACCAAAGACAGATCAAACAGTTTGAAACAATCACGTGTACCATAACTATTACAACATGGTACAAATGGTACATATTTCACTTGATTTGACAAACACATACAAACAAGTAAAGAATGGCTATTTTCTATTGAACTAGAAAACAGCCACATCCACAGAGTTCAATCTGACTCAATAGACGCACACGTACAGAATGACCACACCCACATGTGAAAATTTGAAAAGCACATATTTACACAGGTTCCTGGATCTGCTCCCCTTGAGCAACAAAATCTGCACAAGACTCCACCTTGCCAAATCAAATCCCAAGTTGGTGGCCCATCGATCCCATCTCAAGGGCACGAGGCAAACGCCAATTCACCAGTTACTACAAGGAGAAGTCAGGATTTTGTCAGGGTAATCTCGCCTAGAGTATGAGAAAATTATAATGTGATAAAACGTGTGGTAGATATCTAATAGTATTTGAAATGTGTGGTTGTAATTGAATAGTAATCAAATCAGTAGTGTGTGAAATTATATCAAGAATGAGAATCAAACAAGTGCTATAATTTTTTTTTCCTTGTCTTTGTTAATTTTGTGAGTCTCAATTGATGATTTCGCTATGACATGGTTATGTTACCTGGCAGTCAGCTCCCGCGATCATTTCCCGGATTACCATTTTCACTTTGAGGTTGCTGCGAGCCCGTCTGATGCGTCTGGGCATGATCTGGAGATTGATTGGGCAGAGTGGAATCATGCCGCCTAATTGACCAGGCATTCCACCTTGTTCTCCATCTCAGAAACTCGATAAGAATAGAAGTCCCGCACATGGCACATCCAAAACCCGCAAATGTGGCCAGAAGAACTGCCAAAACCGCCTGCACATGAAGCTACACACGAAATACATGAAAGAATAGTGTTAAAAAAGAACTCGTCCGCCTTGTCTAAATAAAAAGGCTAAAATACCATATGTGCACTTAAGCCTTGAACATTAACTCTGTCTTTACTCACACGTCAAAGATATTAGTTTGCTTGAAGTTGAAGGATGTCTTACCAGTGAGTAAAAAACATGTGCGAAAAGAACCACCAGAGCAAATTGAACAGTAGCATATATCCAAGCATATCTTCTCCTAACTGTACCAAAATCAGTAGAAGAAACGTTAAAATGAGTGTAGAAAAGTCGCACTTAAAATGACACAGGTTTCCGATGTTGTACCCATGGTAGTTGATGTCATGGATGCAAGGAGACCTAATATGCAGGAAAAGGGCAAAGATATGGCAATTGCACTAGATCCCATTTTCTTGACCTGAATATTTGGGGGGGAAAGAATTAGAACAGTGAATTAAATCAAAAAATGCAAGTATGAAGCTGCTCGACTAACCAAAAGTTGCTCCAAGAAGCAAAAATATGCAAGCATGCTGATAATCACAAGGATGGGAACATCCTGACAAACCCTGTAAACATTGGCGCAGCAATCAGTTCAACAATATTGAATTCGTAGGCAAGCAGATTATCCATTGATTTCAGCTACACAAGCACTTTAATTACAAATTTTTAAATTATAGAGAAGAAGATAAAAGTTGAAACTACTGAACAGAATACAGGTAAAATAAAGCTTTTCAATGAGAATGTTTTCCAGATACTTCTCTAATAGCAGGGTCTACTTGCCTGTATCGAACCATTGCAGCTGGATGAGCTCCATTTCCTCGAGAATGAACATTTTGAAGCCGTAAAATTGTGACCGGCAAGTTCTCGACCTCTTGTTTGCAGACATCACAAGTTTTGCTTCCTTTGATGCTAAACCATTTAATAGCACACTCCTGGTGAGCTAGGGCAAGTTCACCTTTACAGCTGCATTCCATCTTTAGGGTATCCGAGCCCTCCCCGAGTTCAACCAAACAGATCCTGCACACGGCTTCTTCTTGAGGTATGTCTTCACCATAATTATCAGCCTCTTCTGTAGTGGAAGACCAAAAAAATGTATAACCAGAAGACTCAATTGAGTATTAAAACTTGCAGCCAAATGTTTAAACACTTGAAATAAATGGATTTGCAATTGAGACTTGTCTAATAAACAGGTTTTCATAAATATGTACGTTAGAACTGAATGGAAAAACTAAAATGGCCAGAAAGCAAATCCCAGGGTAATCATATTTGAGCATTCCATTCCCTTTGCAGACTTGACCAAGACAAAAAAGTGAGGGCCATTAGCATTGAAACAAAGTAAAATCATATAACTATCAAGTAAAATGCTTCCTTAGGCGTAAGATAAAGCAATTGGGGCACAAGCTTATTACAACTGGGAAAGTTCCTTACCCGTATCAATTTTTGGACTTGCAGCTGATGTTGTGGTGGTTTGTTCTGCCATTTGAGGAGTAGCAGGAACAACACGAAATACGCCACCTAAATAGTCCATCTGTTTCGTGCTCCTATCTTTAGTTAACACAGGGACTGAACGTGAACGGTGTATCGGCAATTGGGGAAGGCCTTTCTGCACAATGATTTTTTCTGCAAGTTCTAGTTAGAGAGGAGAAACAGATTTACAAATGAAGTTATAATCAGACACGAAGAAGACAAGAGATTGATAGCATGTCATGAAATTGTATTCTCCAGCCCAAAAAAGTCATTTACTTTGAGGAACACATCATAGCTAAATATGTGAATAAAAATCATAATATTAACATCCAATGGACAAATATGAACTTGACTTTATGTAAGAAACTTAAATGAACAAAAACTTAAAACTTGCACTACCAGATAAAATGCAATTACTGGGACCAGTGACTAATTCAGGAGGGACATATTCCTTGAAATAACGTAATCATAGTTTAATCACTTCGAGAAAACATGACACATGCAAATAATCTAATGAAATTACCAGATTATCAATACCAAATTGCAATATGATCAAGAGCTAAGAGAGAAATGGTACTTACAGCCACATTAACTGCAATACTGGTGTTTCCTCCATGAGTAGACTCAGGGTTTGAGTGCATAGTAGGACTAGCTGGTAAAGACGAAGTTCTCTTCATTTTTGACGCAAATATCTTTGTAAGAGAGAACGTCCTACGAATCGTCATCTTCCCCTCTGTCTCCAGGGAGCCTCCCAATGCTAGCATAGCAGCCTTTTCTATTTCTGAATTTGTATTCCGAAACTTAAAGCTTAGCTTGGGAAGGAGATATTTCATGGTTGATTTTCCTTTGGATGATGATGGATCTGGAGATCCAATGACTACTGCATGATTAGGACTAGGTAATGGGGAAAAATTCACTCTTTTGGGAGTTTGGATTGGTGAGGGAGACATATTTATTATCACAGAATCTTCTGCAGATCCCTCTGTTGCTGCCCCCGGTATCTTTGTAATTAGGCTTTGCTTCCCATCTTGCTGACTGGTTGAACATTCCTCGACTATTTCACTTGATTCTCCAATCTATTTATTCATAACAGATCCAATGATTAAATCAGTTAGCTTATAAGCATAAAAAATATCACAACTACATTAAATTCAGAGGTAGCCAGTGAGATGAACATCGCCATCTCAGGTGAGCTTAATATTCCTATAACATTTGGCGTCCATAATTCTTGGTAAAGTATTGTATCCAAATCAATTGATAATGTACACAAGTATATGCAACACACGCGCATTTCTAATTATGCTTATGCTCATAGCAACGTTAAAGTAAATATTTATGGAAAACACTGGGTATAAAACAGTTTCTTCTTGAAAGATATGATCAGATTAAAAGAAACAATTTCTTTCCTTGAATTCAAAAGAACCAATAAATTAATCATTCAACTCTCTAGAACTAAGAAATTATAAACGTATAGAGCCAATAGTATGAAGAAGAAGAAGAGATAATACTACCTTCATAAGCCTTTTATATATATATATATATATATATATATATATATATATATAAAATAAAAACACAAAGAAAAGTCGTCTGAGTTTCTCATATTCATTTAGAAACTAAATTCTTGCATACCAAGAAGGAATTACAACTCAGAAAGATAATCATGCTGTAAGTCATTACTTTTTCAGGAGTTACAAAGAAACTCAAGAGGATTAGGAAAAAGACAACTATCTTTCTCTGTGTATTGAGGAGTAAATCAAAATCTGAGAGATTGAGAAACACCGTTTAGGAAATACAGGAAGGGACCCCCTCAACCTAATTCAAAGTGTGGGAGTGACTGACCCAAAATTTCCAACAACAACCCACCAAATTATGAAGATAAACTCTTTACAACAAACAGTGATTATAGAACAGAGAGCTGTAGAAGGAAAAACAAAAATGAAATCAATAATACCTAGGGAATTGGAAGATTTGGTACCTTAATAGTGCTGTTGTTTAAGGATTTCTCTTCAGCAGTTTCCATACTCGTACCCCCAAATAATCCCACTACATACACCCAGAAATAGATTTTTGAATAAATAATTCAACCTATTTCAAGAAAGCCTGTAAAAATTCTCTGAATTCAGTTGAATACAAAAGCAAAGGCATTTAACTTTTTTCTTAAAGACAGGGAGTCTGCTCAGACAACACACACGCAGAGAGAGAGAGAGAGAGAGTCTGCTCACTGTTTTCTGGTAAACTACCAGGCAAACTTACAATCAATGTACCCTTTAGACAACCGGACTTAGAACCAGCAGTGACGCTTTCTACTGTTTTCTTTTATTCCTCCCCTATTTTCCACTTTCCTGAAATTAGGTGGGGGGAAAAAACTGAAATTATCCCGTATCCATTCATACTTAAAATGTTAGTATTTTTATCTTAAAAGAATTGAGCATTATGTTTAACATAAGGGAGTTAAAGAAAAGTGGATCTACTTTTTCTTGTCCACTTTGACACCGCAAAGATAAAAATGGTATATATATCTAAAATGGTCCAAAAATGTATCTATATTTCTTTGTCATTGAGCTCTCCTTAGCAAACTATTTTATGTTAAAATAGAAATTGATCAAATTAACTATATCTACATATTTTATAGAATTTACATGTGTACTCATTTTTTAATCTATTTCTATTTTAAAATAGAAATAGATTGCTAACACTTTCTGAACTTTTCTTTTTTTGAAGGAAAGAGCTTAATTTTCATTATCAATATGGGAAACATCCAAGGCGATTACAGAACATAACCATGGGGGAACATGATTAAAATAACATGGACTATGAAAATCCTCAGCCCGACCTGCTTATCTTGCTTTTAAAGAAGAAAATATCCAAGTTGAATTTTTAACAAGTCACAAATTTGAAGTTTAATTGCTACTCTGTGCTCGTGATTTATTGTTTGTTTCCAGCGAAGAACTAATGTCAATATTTTACATCAACTAGCCCTAGGACAGATTGAATTGCTTCTCTTTATAGATAACCTTTCATGTCATAATCAGAATTGGTACTTAATCGTATGTTTGTTCTATATATTTTTACTATTTTATGATCATTTAATTATTTTAAATATCTTTTTCTGTAACCAAAATGTAAAACAAAAATAAATTTTTTATTACTTCTAATAGAATAAAAAGGAAAAAGGAAAAAGATTCCAAAACAAATTCCCAAGAAAGTAATAAAAAGAGGCAAAAACGGAGGCAAAACCATTGAATTCTTTATGCTGCCTTTTGGGAGTGCAAAGGCACATTTTTGATGCAAAGGCCATCACCTTTGGTAGTTATAATAATTTAAGAAAATTATAATTAATATCATCAAAGTCAACTTAACAATGACATAAAAAGTTCTACTTTAATTACTTCTACATGTACATTTCTTTTGCATATGCACACAAATTTTGTTCTCTTTACATTTGTACATTTCGTTTTCAATGATTCTTTATCAACACAAGTCATACAATTACCGTAAAAAATTAAAATTAAATTTTGATTTTTAAACTGGCGTTGTGTCTGAAAATTTTTCAATAACATGTGTCATGACATAATAACCAAGTACAATTTAATAAAATTAAGAAAAAAATATATCAAGAAGATTTTAAACTAAAATTTCTTTCATGAAATGTCCATCAGAAACAAGTTCAATTATTTGAATGTGGGTGGCACTTAATTGTTAGTCACTATCACACTTCACAATGTGAAAAGAAAAGCATATTAATTATGCTGTCAACTTAGCTCTGAAATAAAGAAAAGCTCGATAATGGATTTATTATAATGCTCAATAAACTATTCCTCCGGCAAGCGACATGCTATAATTATATTTTTCAAGACTTTGATACTCCATCATCACCTCTCTGACTCGTATATCAAAATATATTGCGTGCCAGAATGCAAGTATTCAACAAGATTACAAAATAAGAGCTTGTTTGATTCTCAATATTTGCGGAAATATATAATAAAGAGAGAGGTAGAACGACGCTCTTCCGATCTAAAAAAATTTAAAATATATAATTGTAATTGAGCAGTTGTCAAATTAAATATTAAATTAGTGGTAAGTAAAATTATAAATTGAAAAAACAAAGAGAATCAAACAAGCTCTAAGAATAATAAATCTTAATGCTCAAAATCTTTAGGCCCAGAGAGGCGGAAATGGCTTAGAAGGAGCCAAGATACGTGCCTGAGCCTATAACAACGGTGGTTGTGCCTCGTCGAATTTTGAAAACAAAATATGTTCAAAGCTACAGTGAAAGCTACAGCTTAGCTTCCCTGTGGGAAAAGGGTCAAAAGATAATCCAAAAGGACGCTGAGAGTTGGCCAAGTGCTAAGGCGAAGTAGTTTAAGTGTTGAACAACAATAAAAAAATGAAAATTAGATCGGTGAAAGCGAGCCAAATATTTTATGTAATCCTGTTGAACAGTAGTTGAACAAGAAACCAAACGAGATAAACAGAAAGAACAAAAAAAAAATCGGTTTATTGAAAATGAGCCAAATATTCTATGAAATCTTGTCTTGAATAATAATAATAATAATAATAATAATATCAAATCCCCGTAGTAGATGGCAATATCAAAGTATAACTTAGGCACAACTACATTAAACGGTCACTAATCCTCCCTATTTTTCAGTCTCGTTGCTGAACTCGATCTCCAGAAGCCGCTGGAATAGTTGTCTGCAAATCGGACACTTGTTTGTTCGGAGACTCAAAACTTTTGCGCAACCGCTGCACAGGCACTGCAACCAGAGAATCCAAGTTAATAATAATTCACGCGATTTGCCAGCTACTAATGGCCTTGTTATTGAAAAGATCACACTGTGAACAAAAGAACGGGTGCTTAATTTATGCCAAAGATCTCACCCCAGAAAAATTTGAAAATTCAGTGAAAAAAAATAGTCACAGAATCACAGTCATAATAGCTTGTGTATAAAGAGAGCGGACATACTCACGGTGGCTACGCACACGAGTGTCTATAAGAGAGGAAAAGAGAAGGAGGATACCATGTGTCGACAGGGAAGGACAGTAGTGTCTCCGGGTTCCAAAAGACATACAACGCATTCTTTTCCAGGATCATTTCCGTCACATCCATCCTCAACTGAATTTCCAATCCCATATATCTCTTGTAGTTCATAACTCATGCCATTGACCCACAACATTTGCTTCACAACCCTAACATGATATTCACATTTCTCCTCCTTAAAAATGGCCAAGGTTACCTGTGAGTTTCTGGATCTGCCGTATGGGTTTTCACTCTGGTTATCTGGGGAAGTCTCTGCTCTAACTGCTAAGGGATACACGTCCAAGTCACCATCCTTTAACAATTCTGCCTCCCCAAGCATTGAGACGTCTATAGCCGTTCCACAGGGTTATTTAAACTTCTGGGATAAACCTTGTTGATAATGCACCGTAACAGGTGGAAGTAAGCTTTCTTTCATTGGAGTCAGACTACAATCTTCGCCCTGCTTAGCAAAGAAAATTCTTGTAATGCTGCATACAGTAAGGCAATCAAAGGCATTGGGCATAATACTTTAACCAGCAAAGTATAATGCAGAACAGGAGATTAATTATAGTAAAATAACCTTTACGCGAAAACAATTAATATAAGGTCCCTGCATCCAGAAGAGGAAAAAAATGATATAATTCTCTGCAAAGGTCACCACTCATAGTCAAAGACAATGGGAGAAAAAATATAAACCACTACCTCATACATAAAGTTCTGGTTTTTTAAAAAAATATGTCAAGCAGGTCCCTTATACATAAGAGTGTGAGGCTACGAATAACTAGTTTATATACATCTACAAAATTATGAATGCACAAAAATCATGGGGAGTATTTGTACAAGATATACAAACTTACAGAAGAAGTAGAATAATTGGCAAGATGGATGCTATACGCATTTCTATGTGTGTATAAATCAGTTCGAAAAAGACAGAGCAAGAATACATGAAAAGCAGCCTAAGTTGGGATGTATTGGTTCAGGTAGTGTAAGTATATGGTAAAATAGAGCTTAGAAGTATGTAATCTCCTTATTTTAGAGAAGGCATTAGATAGTTCCATATCTATTGCTTGGAACTAGAATTTAGAAAGTTATGGTGCTAAACCATAGTTAATTAGCCATCCTGGTCAAATGAGTAGTAAATATTCAAGTCTGCAAATATTGGGTGGTAAGGAGAACTGTCAATGGCAGCTGTTCATTTTTCCAAATAAGCTTCTGCATTTCCCTGTGTAAAATAAAATGTGCGACGAATAAGAGAACATGTAAGTAGCATGGATATGAAAACGTGATATTGACACAATGCAACGTGAACATGCTGAAAAGTAAACCACCAACAAGAAGATTTTACTTCTTTAAAATTTTAAATTCTTATATTAATTTTTATTTCTATAACATTTTCATGTAAATAGACTTACTCAAGAGGTATGACAAATGTTTATGAAGTATTCCTTGAGCATCAGTAATTTAAAACATATATAAAAAATGGAACCAAGTCACATGGCTTGTTTGACACATATTCCTTGAGCATCCTACTTTTTGGGTCCAATATAACTCGAAAAATGTCGACATCGACACTCCACCCTGACAGTCGTGTCCACACACCATAAGGGAACAGAGCAGAAATGGTTTATATGTAATTAATAGTTTAAACTTGGTCATACAAGATAGTAGGAAACATGCAAACAAGAATAAGACCATGATCATGGGATCCTCACAAGTCAAGAGCAGCATATTTTGTAGTTGAACTGCCATGGGTGTATATTTGGACAAAAGCTAGTACACCTCATAAGAAGGCTGACAACATCATTAACCAAATTAAGACCATTGTAATTCCAAATAAGAATCCTTGCCAACTTTGGCACCGAAAGAAATCACGGTCTGTAGCGAGTGCGTTAGCCTTAAATAACCAAATTAGGTTGGCACTCTCCTCTCCTCCTCAAAATAAGCACATTCCAACGTAGATCAACACTATAATAAATCACCCCAGCCCCCCTGTGGGAAGCCGAAAAGAGACAAAGTAAAGATTAAAATGGAATTTTACACATCGAAGTGAAAAATAGAAACAAAGATCATTCCAATTCAAGCTTTTGGAAAATATGCTTCCTCAGATAAACCTCAACTTATACAAGCAGGTGTACCATAGTAAGAAGAAAATCTAATTCTCCTCAACCATTCAACAAGATAATAAGTCTAGTTCCAATAATTTGAAGTTGGCTACATATATCCATTTTAACTACAACATTCAGTTCATTGCCAGATGTGCTAGAGGATACAAAGAAAAACCTTTTTCATAATTAGAACTAGCACTCTCTCACAATATTCATGTTCATGAATTCTCAACATAATTCCTTGAAGAAGTCGATATCTAAGCAAATACACAAAAATTGTTCCTACACTACAACCAAACCTTCAATGACAAAGCACATGTAAAATAATTCTAATATTATCCACTACCACTTTCATCCTAAAACTCCTCATTATCTAATATTATGATCACTTCCAATCCCAAAACTCCGATAGCCCATCAATGTATCATCTCATCGCATAAAGTCCAAACTAACCTGTGAATAGAGATTACAGTGTAATTAGGCTGGAGATACCAGTTTTCATATCCAGTAGGGGCAGCGCCAAAGCCCCGTTACTCACTAGAAAAAGTCCCAAACAAAAGCATGAGTCTTAGGAAGGAATATCCAGATGAAATTCACCATACCTGCCAGCCACAGTGGCGTCGAAAGTGAACGCGACGAGGTATTGTCCAGGATTCGCCTCATCTGCCTCTAATCTTAATGTTTCCTTCTTCAAATTGACATCGTTTCGAATGGTTATTGCCTTCTGGTGCTCCACGTAGGGCTGGGGAGGCTGCATTGTGGGCGCAGCGGGGTATCTTCCGTTAATAGGATTGGCGTTGGCCGCTTGCGGGTAGTAAGGAGCATTGGGATTTGGGTAAGTCGTCGAAGCTGCAACAACGTAACTGTTAGCGGTGATCTCCGGTTGCGGAACCTGGACAGGCGGCTGAGGCGGCGGGGGTGGCTCAGCCCACTCGAGCTCCTCCTTCCACGCACTCTACTGCTTCCGATAGCCATATGTAAAATCACTTTCCCTCAAAGAAAAAAATGTTAAGAATACAAAAGCACTACTTAGATCATCATCATTACAAGAGACAAAGTGATCGATCATAATTAGAAGAGAATTCCTATAAATTTTCTTGTGAGTTTTCATGTTGATTCGAATTTTGACAGAAAAATCCAAAGAGAAACCGACGCAAGTGGGAAAGAACTTTTTGGGAAAACAGGGAAAGAAAAATAATGGATGGTGGGGGCTTTGAAATGAGTAGAGATGAAAGGAGGCAGGCAAAGCCGGAAAAGATAAGAATAGGCGGTAGCGCGTTCGACAGTGGAACGGGAATCTCATTATGAGAGTCTCCACCCGCCAAAGTCCTTTTATTTATTTATTTATTTTTTTCAAAATTATTTTTTAAAGATGATTCGGCTCAAGTTAATTTCACAAATCATATCCAACTTCTGAATTAAGAAACGATTAGATATTCAACGTTTTTTAACCTTTTAGGTCTCTAATCTTTTATAAATTCACACAATAGGTCTTTTTTATAGATTCCGTCAATACTGCTACCAACTTTCTAATAAAATTACTATTATACCCCTTAACTTTTAATTTTAAAAACAAAAGATTTAAAATATTAAAAATAATAAAAAATTAAAAAAAATAGAAAACACACACACACCCACGCCCTCCCTCCCTCCTAATAAAGGCGGTCGAATGCTGCCGTGCAAATAGATGGATTCACCCTCCCTTTTTGGCCGCTGGAAACAACAACAAAAGGGGGAGTCTCCCCTATTGTGGGTCGCGTTCCCAATATCTCGGATGATCCTAGTACTTTAATTTCTGCAAGCTCACCTATTCCATTCTCCTTCCCATCAATGGGTTAATCGCCACTCTTGATCGGATCTATTAGCAGCGGCATTCCCTCTTGACTCTTATCTTTAATTGAATAATAGAACTCTATGCCAGAGCAGCAAAACTAACAATTCTATTAGAAAGTAGAATTAGTAACTTTTACACGAATTTTTTACTTCACTTATTCTTCTTAAGCACTTCGGCGGGTTTCAACTATAATAGCTTTGCTGCCGCAAATGGCAACAAAAATACTGTCATTTCAGGCAGCAAAATAGGAGAATTCACCCCCTTTTTGGCTGCCAGAACTGGCAACATTCCGGCTGTATTTTCGGCAGCCGTTCTTGGGTAGGAGGGTGATGGGTGGGTGGGTTTTTTTTAATTTTTTTATTATTTTTAATATTTTTAAATTAAAAAGTTAAGTGGTATAACGGTAATTTTATTGAAAAATTAACGGAAATATTGACGAAATCCATAAAATATGACCTATTTGTTGGGAAATATACCAGTTTTTCCCGTTCCAATTCAATTAACAACGTAGCGGAAATAAATAATAAAACGAGCACAAATGAGGAAATACATCAATTTAACGTGGCTCGGTAAACCACCAATAACCACAGAAAGAGATATTTTATTGATAAAGAAATTCCTTACACCAACATATTTTCTTTATCCTACCACTTTCTTTCTACACAAAACTAGAACGCTCAAAATACGCTGTAAACAATACGCGTACAACTCTCTCTCTCTCTCTAACTTTCTTTGCTTTTCTTCTATCTAAAAACAAAGACAACCCTCAAACAAAAAGCTGCACTTCCTTTCAGCCGTGGCCCTCTCTCAATTTCCTCTCAATTACGGCTTCGGCTCTATGCGTACTTTTGATTGCCCACCGGATGCGCATATATATAACAAACAATCCTTGCCTAATTCTAATCAAACTTGGACTTCTTTCCTTATTTTCTTGTTTCTTTTTCTTGCACCCAAAGACAATCACAATTTACTTCACGAACCCCTCATCTATCACAATTGATTATTTTGAGTCAATTCCCAACATCTCCACCTTGACTCAAAATCTCCACATCACAGCACGTCTTTTGCAGCAACCATCTTCCGCACCATTTTATTGGTAGGTGCCACCGTAGCCAAATTATATTCAGTAAACATGAACTGTATTCAAAGACTCGTTGAACCTGACATTTCGCTTTGACATATTTGAAATACATTATTCATTCTTCATATCATTTGCCACAGATATCGTCTTGGCTCCACCATAATCTCTGCCAATAGTAGAAGACTCCCCTCGATGCGACTCCAATCTGGCATCTCCACCTGACACTGTCTTTTCTACTAGCTTATATAGATTGTCAACTTTCTCAGCTCTCATTATTGCCACTGAGTTCTTATTCACATTTATCACACCAGCTCGAGCAGCATAGTCATAACGCAAACTTTTCCTCAATCCTAGGACATGCAGAACACCTGTCAATCTTCTGACTATACCATCAAACATCTTCACTTTCACAGTACCCGATCCCTTAAATTCATGCTTCTGATCATCAATCCCATAAACATGACACTCTTCACATGGTTGATAATCTTCAAACCATTCTCTATTTGGGCATATGTGATAAAAACATGCACAATCCAGAAACCAAGCATTACGTGGACTTTCATAATTAGCTACACATACAACATCACTATAAAAATCATGCTCCACCATATTCAAAGAATCTTCAGTCTCTGAAACCTCTTTACTCTTTCTCTTCGTTTCCAGATATTTTTTCAACTCGTCACAATATCTTCTGATGTGACCCTTCTTGTGACAGTAATAACACTCAACATCCTCCCTTGGTCGAGATTGAGAACGAGAACGACCTCTTTGACCATAATTTCTTCCGCGCAACCCACCTCTGCCATGACTTTCCTCAGAAGATACCATAAGAATTCTGTTACTGTCTTCAACTTCAATTGGCTTCTTCATGTTAACTGTCTCTAACAAAGCAGTCGAAACCTCATTTACTGTCAATGTAGATTTACCAACTAGTAGCGTGGTCACCAGCGTCTTTTATGACATATGCAAAGAAGACAATAGAATTATCGCCTTATCTTCATCCTCAATCTTCACATCAACATTCAATAAGTCTACAACACACTTATTGAATTTATTCAAGTGATCCCTAACATCCATTCCCTTATCCATCTTCAACTCATATAACTACTTCTTCAGGTACAACCTATTGGTTAGGGATTTCGACATATACAACTCTTCCAATGTATTCCATAATTTAGAATGTGACTTCTCGTTCAAAACACTATACTTTACCTCATGAGCAAGGGCCAATCTGATGGTACTAACTGTCTTCGCCTGTAACTCTTCCCAATCAGAATCTTCCATATTATCTGGCCGTTTATTCTTCAACGCCTTGTAAAGTCCCTGTTGTACGAGAAGATCTTCAACAGTACTACACCAAATATTAAAGTTGTTTTTGCCATCGAATAACTCCACTTGAAACTTAGGCACAGCCATCGTCGCCAATCTAATCCCAGAGTTTGAACTTAGCTCTAATACCACTGTTGGAAAATATACCAGTTTTCTCCGTTCCAATTCAATTAACAACGCAGCGGAAACAAATAACAAAACGAGCACAAAAGAGGAAATACACCAATTTAACATGGCTCGGTAAACCATCGACAACCACAGGAAGAGACACTTTATTGATAAAGAAATTTCTTGCACCCACATATTTTATTTATCCTACTACTCTCTTTCTACACAAAACTAGAACGCTCAAAATACGCCGTAAACAATACGCATACAACTCTCTATCTCTCTCTATAACTTTCCTTGCTTTTCTTCTCTCTAAATACACGACGCTCTTCCGATCTCAAACAAAAAGCTGCACTTCCTCTCAGCCGTGGCCCTCTCCCAATTTCCTCTCAATTACGGCTTCGGCTCTCTGCGTACTTTTGATTGCCCACCGGATGCACATATATATAACAAACAATCCTTGCCTAATTCTAATCAAACTTGGACTTCTTTCCTTATTTTCTTGTTTCTTTTCTTGCACCCAAAGACTACTACAATTTACTCTACGAACCCCTCGTCTATCACAATTGATTATTTTGAGTCAATTCCCAACATTATTGTGCGAACTTATGAAAGGTTGGGGACCTAGGAAGATGAAAAAAATGTTGCGACCTAGCCAATTTTTAACTCAAAGATTGGTGACGATTTGTGAAATTAACCCTTTTCTTACCTAGTATTGTGTTTTGAATTGTTTTCCCATTTTCCAAAATCTTCTGAATGTTTTGTAACAAAACTTCTCACCCCATGTGACTACATACACAGTGATTTCTACAAAGGCATATTGGCTCCTATGTGGTTCTCGAGCTCCATACAAGAGTTTAATCTAGTTTTATAGAAAAACTAATCTATACACGTCATATAAGGTGGGAAGTTTTGTTAAAAAAACATTCGACAAGTTTTTGAAAATTTTCCTTGACTTCCAATAGTTAAATATTCACGTTTTTCATAAAGAGGTTTCAAATTAGGATCTTACTTACTCCTCTCATAATTTCTCTCTCCTCGTCTATCTCTCCCTTTATAAAGAAAAGATTTCTTACCCAATATTTACACACATGACATGATCAGTAAGATATGATCTTAATTTTTACATAATACATCACTTTTATATCAGCGATAATCACATGGTATGCATTCATTGTGTAAAGAACTTCTGTAACTGTATATATTTTTTTCCCATAAATGTGGGTTGTGCATAAGACACCTGACTTTCACCTACCTGATCTTAGTCTCTATGACAAGGCCATTAGAGCGTCTCTAGTAGTATTCCATGGATCATTCCATGTGCAGAAAATAAAATTTAAGAAAGAAAGAGATCGTGTCCAATGGTCTTGTGAATTGGGAAAATTAGTAGGACATGTGGCTAATTATCACTAACTGGAGATTTTCTCCTTTACAGTTACAAAGGAGAATTAACTGCTTATGTGTATCTATCAGATGGACCTTACTATTCTCTTTTTTCTTTAGAACCTTACAATCAGTTCTCGCTAGGGATGGGCATATTAACCGAAAAATCGAACCTAACCGAACAGAACTAAACCGGTTCAGGCTAGTTCGGTTAGATTTTTAATGTTTATGGGTTGGTTCGTGGTTTGTAGAAGGTCAAACCCAGTCGGTTAGGTTAGGTTCGCGAGTTTGGCCGGCTAAACGGTCAAACCCAGTCAAAACCGAACTGGTTAGACCCAGCTTGGTTAAACCAGTTGAAACCATTTTTTTTTTTTTTGGCGTTTTTAACATGTTTCAACTTTCAAAAGAATTTTGAATCTGATTCAATCATTCAAATATTCAACATTTTCAAACTTGAACATTTTGAACTTGAACATTGAACTTGAACATTTTCAAATTACCACTCTCACTTTCCTTACAAATTACAATTTAGAATCAACCTACTCAAATTTGAAAGTTTGAAACCCTAATTTTACAATTTAGAATCAAGTCATCTACCTACTCAAACTACCACTTTCTGTCTCCGCTGCTGCTGCTGTTACGCTCAGCCCCTACTGCTGGTCAGCCTCCGCCTCAGCTGCTGCTACTGCGCCCCTGCCGCTGTTGGTGCCACCGCCCCCCGCCGCCATGACAAGCCTTGAGAAAGAGAGAGAAAGAGTGTGGGTAGATGATGAAGAATAAGATGACACTAGGGTTTTCAGTTTTGTTTTGTTCTTCAATTTTGGCCAAACTTAACCAAAAAAAATAAAAAGAAATAATAATAAGAGCCCAAAACCGAAAACCAACCTGACCTAAACCGACCTAGTACGGGTCACGGGCCGGTCTCAGTTTGAAAAGCTGCAAACCGACTTGAAGTCAGGTCGGGCTCGGGTTCAGGCCAAAACCGGCCCAACCGACCCGACGCCCAGGCCTAGTTCTCGCTAAAAAAAAAAAAGGTACATTATTTATAGGCTCATTTATGGAAATGAGGAGAGATAGAATATAAAAATAAAACGTAGCACGAATAACATACGATGTCTGGTATAGTGTCTATGCGTGAACGGTGTCCAGCACATCATCTATATCTAAAAGTTGTGCTAACAATCTTCTAATGTGTATATGCCCCATTACTTTGTTCAATAGCATTTTTATTTGAGATATTCTCTATTTTTTTAGAAAGAAACAATGCACTAATCGGCGTTTATTGAACTCGATATGCATCTACATTCTATACACAACATAAACACTTTGTTACATTCACTGTTTATTTTGTGAGCTATACAGACATGATCCGTTCTTTTCTAAAGTTTTGGCAAGCATTCAGAAGGGGAAGAAAACAAATGCTTGCTATTCGATGATTTCTTGTTACACGGTGTTCAATTATATATTCTGGATTATAGTCTTCGGTTCAAAATCATTAGTGAATTACATAATACAGGTTACATAGGGTCTAGATAGGACAATTAGATTAGTTCAAAGTTCATTCTTTTGGCCGTCTATTCACTGAGGCGTTGGTCGTTCGTTTTTTGTTGGCGAACCTATCACATGGCAAAGGGATCAACCACCAACGTAGGTTTATGCCGTCCTTTACCCATTCCTACTCAGCCATGGGTTGACATTAGTATAGAGTTTGTGTTAGGATTACCACGGACTCAAATAAGGCACGATTCATTCTTTGTTGTAGTTGACCATTTCTCAAAAATAGTCTACTTTATCCCGTACAAGAAGTTCATTGATGCAATTCATGTGGCACGGCTCTTCTTTCTAGAAATCTACCATTTGCATAGCCTTCTTTCTTCAACTATATCATATTGAGATTTCGATTCCTATGTTATTTTTGGAGAAGCCTTTGGAAGCTGGTCAATATAGAAATTAATTTCGGCAATGCATACCATCCTCAAGCATATGGTCAAACGAAGGTAGATCATCGGTCTCTTGGGAACTTGCTACGTTGTTTAGTTGGGGATGATGTGAGAACTTGGGACATGAAGTTGAGTCTAGCTGAATTCACGCATAATTTTTCATTAAC
>CAVNYN010270730.1:0-16293 GCA_963692815.1 Nyctanthes arbor-tristis | reverse complement strand
CCCCCCCCCCCCCCCCCCCCCCCCCCCCCCCCCCCCCCCCCCCCCCCCCCCCCCCCCCCCCCCCCCCCCCCCCCCCCCCCCCCCCCCCCCCCAACATTTTGTGGAATGGGATTTTTTTTTTTTGTGCTTGGACATGTTTGGATATGTCTTTCCATGAATACTTTTTTTTTTAAGGGTATTTCCATGAATACTTCTTGATTTAGTTTATAGTAGATCTTTTGTTTCCGTAATATAACTATATTAGTCCCTGATCTTACGAGATAATTAGTTGCTTAAATAAATTAAGAGAAAATTATATGGATATACAAAAGGGGGAAAAAAGAGAACATTTCGTGGAACCGAGTTAAAGTCAAATCCATTATTGGTAACATGTGCAACGAAATTGTTATGTATATTAATTTTGAAGTTGAATAATTGGAGTATTTATTTGATCATAATATATGCATAATAAAATCATTCATTCACAAACGGGAAAAAAAAAGGAAAAAAAAGAGGTGCACAAACAGAAAAAAGAGGCACAAACGGACAAAATAAGTGCAAGATGATGTGCCCCACTCCTCACATTTATTATATAGTAGAGATATTAATACATTCATTCACAAACGGGAAAAAAGGGGGGAAAAAAGAGGTGCACAAACGGTAAAAAAAAGAAGAAAAAAAGAGGCACGAACGGACAAAATAAGTGCAAGACGATGGGCCGTACTCCTCACATTTATTATATAGTAGAGATATATACTTTCAATCATATATTGATATGAGTAATGTTATTTATCTAGACTAGAAATCACTCTTCAATTTAATTGGCATCACTATATTGGAGTATGAGTTGATATGTATAAATACATGAAGGTTCTCATGTCACGCCCCCCAAATTTACTACCTTATTTTCTTGTGTTGGTAGCGGAAACACTTGACAAATAAATTTCAATTCAAAATTTGAAGGCGAGACTTTTCAAATATAAGTCAAACACTATTATATATAATATTATTTTACAATAACTATTGCGGCCACACACAACGAAACTTTGGCCATAAACCAAAATCTTGATCACATACATATATATTCTCCATCCTTGGGACGATCCGGCCACAAAGCTTTTAATTTAACGCATACAAGATTGTTAAAGGGGCATAGTGGTGAGTGCAAAGTACCCACTAAATAACAATATGCATTAGTTAAGGATGGATTGCAAGGAAGGCAATAATACCACATAGAGAACCAGTCATATGCAGAAGTCTGGCCACCACTAGTTTAGCCCCTACCTGTAAGCGCAAGACACAAAAATTCAATTATTCAAAATGACCAAAATCACTTAGCATGATCATAGCACTATAAAGATTACCACAAAGTAAAATAAATGGGTAGATAGTGCCACTAGCAATGCCCAAAAGCAAAGAACATTCATTTACTCAAAACAAGTGTGCACACTGAGGTATCAAATGTCAAAGCAATATAAGAGGAACATGAGAAGCGGTTATGCACAATTAAGTATCGAATACTAAAAAGATTTAAGGAATGCATGGATTTCGAATAGGGAGAGATAGAGAGTTAAGACATGTGTTATTCACCTTTTGATAAAGATTGTTTCAATAATTCTAATGTAGAAAAGTGCCTCCAAAGTCTTACTATTCTCCAATTAAAACTATTTTTCAACTTAGGATTTTTCTATATATAGAAAGAACTCTTTTTCAAGTGTAAAACTAGGAGTTTGATAGGTTTTTCGGGTATATTTCCTCCTTACAATACTTATGGACGAATTTACATATTTCGCGTTAGATAGAGGGTTTGAAGAGGTTTGGTAAGTTTCCCTATCCTTTGGCTCCTTTTTAGAGTTGTGAAGATTTAATTGTTTTTGATTAATTCTTGAGTTCCATCAATCCAAACGCGACAAGTGGTGCAATTGTTATCATACACCTAAGGAGGTGACTTGGCTAAATAGGGATCGTCCGTTTATTACTCAAGAAATCCTTATACTTTGTACTATCTTGTAATATCGTAACTGTACTTTGATTTATATTAATCAATAACACAATTCTTTCTTTGATTGTCATTTGAGTGCAAATCTTGAAATCTTTGAATGTAATTCAAGCAGTTATTCCATCATCGTCAAAATAACGACAACGTAGCATAATTGAAGATTAAATTTTTGCAGGATGTTATGCCTCATTTATTCAGTGACTAATAAAGAAATGATAACTAGACTGGAGAAGATAAATAGTATTATTCTATTAATATTGACTAGTGACTCATGTTTTAGGTTTTTTTAATAGCGAGATATTTGTCAATACATTGTTAGATGTGGACATATTTGACAATATCCAACGTGAGCATT
This sequence comes from Nyctanthes arbor-tristis, assembly GCA_963692815.1. Taxonomy (NCBI): domain Eukaryota; kingdom Viridiplantae; phylum Streptophyta; class Magnoliopsida; order Lamiales; family Oleaceae; genus Nyctanthes; species Nyctanthes arbor-tristis. Next base: position 13,960 of record CAVNYN010270730.1, on the reverse strand, counting down.
TGAACATTTCTAAAAAAATATGACTTGATCAAAGCAATACATATGTGTGTGTATATATCTCTCTGTGTGTGTTTAGGCTGTGTACGCATTACAAGTTTTGAGTATGTTTATCGATTGAATGCGTGTCAAACACTACAGTTGACGCTTCAAAAATATTTCACGTTAAGTCATATATCTATATATATATATATATAATTTTAAAATTTCAAAGTCAATTAAATCGGTTAAGGCTCATATGGTCTCATGGTTTAATGACCTTTTAGTTGACTCTCAAACCCTTAATCAAGAGTTGAATTCCCACTACTAAAATTCATTTGTAATATAAAAAAATCCTGTTATATGGCAACGATTTTAAATGCAAAATAATTTTGTTGATAAATCGAAACCAATTGGCCAAACCAGCCTTGGTTTATTTTATTTATTTTATATTTTGACATGAGATCGTTTGCTTATACAGTTATACTTGGACCCCCCACCCCCCCGGGCCCAAAAAAAAAGGGTGAAAGAGAAAATGAAAAACAAATAAATAAAATAAACAACAGAGTGATAACGTTTAGCCTTGGCGGCTTGGCTTTAGGTGCAAGTTGCCACCGATTCTACTTTAGCGAAACGTTCTTCTGTTTCATTCACTAATTCCCTCATTTTTTTGGCCAATTGTCCTTCAATGGAGGCAAAATCCCGGTCCCGTTTCACACTGGGAAAGCAGTCCTCCGGCGCCCCTGAAAACGTGGACGTCGTGGATGCCGTCGGTTCCGGTGAACTGGATGAAGTGATAGATTCGGGTGTGCGTTTGATGTACTCAGCTAGTGAAGGCGATTTGGAAGGGATCGAAGAGCTATTGAACTCTGGCACCGACGTCAATTTCATGGATATTGATGGCCGCACCGCCCTACACGTGGCGGCTTGTCAGGGTCTTGCTGATGTTGTCGACTTGCTCCTCCGACGTGGCGCCCAAGTCGACCTCAAGGACCGGTGGGGCAGCACGGTATGCTTTTAATAATTAATGGAAAACGGAAATACTCTTCAGTGTTTGTCAATTCATATTGATTTGGAATTTTATAAAAGCGTTTACTTTTAATTGGATTTCGAGACGCGATGCCTGGTAGGTTGGTAGTGGGCTTCAGTTCAATTATTTTTTAGATGAAAGAAAATTTACTGATTTAATTTGTACATTGTTATGGCGAATACTAAATTTGTTGTTGTATCCTCTACTTTTGCTCTAATAATAGAAGTACAGTTCTACGGTTAAGAGTAACAGATGGAAGTGAGGGCAGTGGTTGACTGACGCAATACTTTTCTAAGAAGTGAAAATCAAATATTTTTTTCACGTTAATGGCTGAGAAATTTTAAGCTGTTCTTTTATTTGAAAAGCGTGAACCTCTATCTGAAGAGGGAAATATACTGTGAAGAAAATGAAAACTTGTGCAAATGTTCTCTTTCACTCTTTAGATTTTAACTATTAAGGTTGATAAAATTAGAATCTGTAGGGGTTTCTTGATTGTTCATCATTCATCAGACAAAATTCTTAATCCTATTGGGTAGCTGTGGTAAATGAAAGTCTTCTCCACGTTCCTTCAATTTAACGTGGTTGTTCATCAGCCTCCAGTTTTTCCTCGTAATTTGATTGGGGAGCTGGGATGCATAAAAATCTGATTTCCATTTCATGGAATGAATATATTTAGCATATTTTTGGTTCGATTTTATTCTCTGTAAGTTTGAGTTTGACATTATTTGCAGTTTGGTTTAATGGTAAATGTTGAAAATATTTTGTGATTCATGAAAGGTACCAGTTTTGATCTGCGTGTAATTTCAGATAATCCTCACCTGTTGCATCAGTAAGTTCAGAAAAACATCTTGACAAAGAAAATTTGGTTGTGTTCGAACCTTGCCCACAAATTATGAATGTGGGTAAATTCTTGTTGAGACTTGGGTCTCTGTTGGACTGAATAGATATTTTAGAAGTGAGTTTATTGAGCATTGTGTGTTTTCACGGTGATGCCTAACAAATTTCTCTTTGTTGCCTGTTTTATGATGTTTAAGAAAAAGGAGAAAAAGAAAAAAAAAGAAGTTTGTAAATAAGTCAGCAATATGTCTATTCTCTTGTAAGATCAGACGGCAGAATGAAGCCTATCTAATTCCATGGCTTGTCTGTAGTTGGATACATTTGGAAAGCCTAGTGGGTAGCAAGTGTAACATGCGGCATGGAGTCATGGACACAATATTGAAATATAATTGACTTTTGTCTAGTTTGCTTCTTGTATTGCAACATTTAGTACTTTCTTTTACAAAAAGATTTCAACATTGTCCTTGAGCTATTAATAGATATAGTATTGACAAAGTTCGACTAAATAGCCTCTTGCAGATGCAATATACTACAAAAATAATGATGTTATCAGGCTTTTGGAGGCACATGGTGCAAGACCTCCTGTAAGTATTACTTGATTTGTCATGCGAGCAATGCTGGTTGATTTTTTGTTTTGCTGGTTCATTTCATTTATAAAATAACTGCATTTTCTTGTCTCGTCGTGTGAGCATCATATTTCCATTTTCTTTTCTTTTAGGCTGCTCCCATGCATGTCCAAAATGCTCGTGAAGTTCCTGAGTATGAAATTGATGTAAGAGAGCTTGATTTCTCAAACAGTGTGGAGATAACCAAGGTAACATTTGTCCTGGATCCAAAATCCTTATTAGTGAAGTTAAGCAGGTTGTATTCTTTTACACCAACCGATATGTCAGCTGTTCAGCATGTTACTAAACTCTTTGTCAATTCATAATTAGCATGCTTCAATGCTTTCCTTTTTTCACGCTTATGTTGTCATGTGGTCATGCACTTAGAAAATAGAGATATTTTTAGTCGTACCACTTAGAATCTAAGGTTGCGTGCTAGTTGTCATTTTGAGGGTGTTTTCTACTTTCAGTTTTCGAAGATGTTTATTTTTGGAAAACCATTTTTGAAAACGGGCTAAAATTTAACACACAAAACCCAAAACGCCAAAATGATGTTTTCCGCAAAGAAGGGTGAACCTCCAAAACGCCCCTTCCCTTTTGTTTTCCCTATGTACTCTCTCACTTGTTGCCCATTATTGCACATCGACATAGAATGTTTTCTCATTGGTCCGGCTTTTCCTAGCGCCATTGCCCCAGTAACCCAATTTTTCTCTAATTTGAGCTTGAAGTGATGAAGTCAATACAATATTCTTTATCAATACAATATTCTTTATCTTCCCCAAAAACACTCCTACGATATCCATGGTAGGTTTGTTGTGAATCACATATGGCAATTGGGAAGGAGCCCTCTTATTTTTATTATATTTTTTGTCATTCGTTCGTTCAGTTCCTACTTTCTGTTCCTAAAGGCCGGTTGTTTTCGGGTACCGTTCTATCAATTTACTTTTGTTGAATATATGTTACAGTAGATAAGTTTTGTACAACTGTACTTATATACCATATTGATCCATAATTAAGGGCTATTTTTCAATGTTTGAGGATTATCTGTACCTGCGCTTATATCTTATTGCTAGTTCCAATTGATTATTAAGAATTGAATGCTGATGATGGGTTAGGAGACACATAATGACTCGCAGTTTAGAATAATTTGCTGTATATATATTCTTGTTCAAGTATAGAAAGAAAAAGATGAAGGGAAAAATGAGGAAAAATTTTTCTTGATAATTTTGCCTGTAAGGTGTAATGCAGATGGTGAGGAAAGAATGAGAAGGGCAGTTGTTTACTAGAGATTATGCAATGATTTAATGGCATAGGATCTCTGTTTATCCTGAGAAGTTGGGGGAACTTGTTGCTTCCACTGTAATTTCAACCTCCCTTGCTTAATTTTTGTTCATTTTAACTCCTATTATTACTGTTGTTGCTGTTATGGGTGTATGTTACTGTTTACTCCATCCATCTCAAATATATAGTCTACTTTACTTTTCACAAGGATTAAGAAAATTCATTGGAAAAGTAAATTCTACAAATAATTTTTCCAATATACCTTTATTTAATGAACTTAATAGTTATTATTAAACATATTAAATAAGGTTATTTTGGTAAAAGTGCAAAAAGTAACTCCTTAAATTAGAAACACGACTATATGTTTGGGACAAACTAAAAGGAAAAAAGACTATATATTTGGGACAGAGGGAGTATGATGATTGGTCAATGAGTGAATTACACTTCTCATCAACCTTCTATTTTCTTTTATTACCATGGAGTTAATTTTAACTTAATCCTTAGGAAAACTCTAGGATGGTTAATGAATTGGTATTCGTATCATCAGTGTGTGGCATCCCTTATGGTGTTTGCCTAATTACAAAGGAGGGGGAGGTTGGGGGTATATCCTTGCATTGCACGCCTCATTTTGATTGAAGTTACTTCCCGTTCAAAATACAAAATGAATATCAAGAAGTAACTTCAATCAAAGTGAGGTGTGTGAACGCAAGGATATACTGCCCACCTCCACTTTCGTAATTTCATAAACGCCATAAGGGATGCCACACACTGATAATACCAATTTCTTAACCGTCCCGAAGTTCTACTAAGGATAGAGTTAAAGTTAACCCCATGATAATAAAAAAAAATAGGGAGTCATAACAAGTGTAATTCGCCTTTGGAAATCATGAGTCATCATTAACCAATCATCCTAATATACACTTATAAGGGCCACAACAATAATGTCAATTAAAATGAATAAAAGTTAAGCATGGGAGGTTGAAAGTACCCTTCACATCAAGTAATACCAACTTCTCAGGATAAACTGAGATCCTATTCTGAGGATAAACTTTCCTCTCGGTAAGCAATACAAATTACAAGCAAAATTATCCAGAAAATTTTTTCTAATTTCTCCCTTATCTTTTTCTTTCTATACTTGAACACGCGCGCACACACACACATAGTTTCCTCAAGTAACCCATCATTTGCATTCAATTCTTAATAATCAATTGCAATAATACAAAAGCTCAATTGCATACAACCCTTAAACACCCAAAAATAGCCCTTAATTATTATGGATCAATATGGTGCAGCCGTACAGAACTCATCTATTGAAACATATGTTCAACACAAGTAAGTTCATAAAATTGCCCTTAGAAGAACCGACCTTTAGGAATAGAAGTCAGCAGCTGAATGAAAACAAGCTAGCGGAAAATGACAAAAAATATAATAAAATAAATAGGAGGAGAATGAGGGGGTAAGTGATTTATCCGTTTCCAATTGCGATATGTGATTCAAAACCCGATCTACTATGGATAATGCGGCAGTGTTGTTGAAGAAGATAAAGAATATTGTGATGGTTTCAAGCTCAAAGTAGAGAAAAATAGGGTTACCGGTGGTGGTTCTCCAGGCAACGGCGCAGGGAAGAGCGGGCCAACGAGAGAAACACCCTACGTCGATTTGCAGTAATGGGCACAGAGAGAGAGAGGGGCAGGCTTTTCCATGTTTTGGGAGTTCGCACATTTTTCCTTGAAAACATCATTTTGGCATTTTGGGTTTTGTGTGTTAAATTTTGGCCCTTTTCTCGGAAACAGTTGTTCAAAATAATGGAAGAGGAAGCGTCTTCGACATTTTCAAAAATTGAAAACTGCACACACCCTTAAAATGACAAAACGGGACATAATGTTTTTTATCGCTTCTTTAATTTCGTTGTATATATACTGTGCTATAGGGAACATTTTGCATTGCATCATGGCGTGGAATTCAAGTTGCCGTTAAGAAATTTGGCGAGGAATTGTTCACAGATGAAGACAAAGTGTGGGTTGGTCATGTGCTGTGCATGAATTTTCTTCTGTTGATCTTTTATCTTTTATCGTCCCCATTTAACTATATTAGTAATTGCTAATAATATTTGACTTGACTGGGTTTTTTGGGTTGTTTTTACAGGAAGGCATTTCGGGATGAGCTTGCTTTACTTCAAAAGATACGCCACCCCAATGTTGTTCAGTTCCTCGGTGCTGTAACTCAAAGTACTCCGATGATGATTGTTACGGAATATCTACGGAAGGTACATTTCAATTGAATTTTCAATTTTGAATACTTACCTTTTCTATTGTCTAGCTATACTTATTATCTTGGAAGGTGTCTTAAATGCGTTGACCCCATGCTTCACACTTTGTTTTGCCTTGGTGTTAAAAAGTGTTTTTGAGTTTTTATTATTTTTAGTTTTAATCAATCTAAAATCTTTAGATAATTGAAATAATGTATACCAAATATAAAAATAATATGTATTTGCTGAATGATTTCAGATTTCTACTACATTCATAATACAAATTTTATGTTTTTATCACATAAGTTATGAGTTTCTTCTCTTTTTTTGATCTCACGTCTCTAGTATTCGTTTATTATATGGTGGATCATATTTAGGACCACTTTGGGCTTTTGATTTGGGTTAGTTTCAAATGGGTCATTTGGTAGAACAAAAAGGCACATCAAGGCATTCTTAATTGCACTTAGACAAAGCGGCGCGGCTTACCTGCACCTCGTTCCTAAGTGGCCCCTAGGCGTGCTTTTCAGAACAAGAATCTTAGATTCTCTTTCTTCCTGCTGGTACAAATTAGTTTTTCTTTTTCTCTTTCTCAGTGCAGAGTATTTGAAATGGATTTCACTTGAAGAAGTCATGAATATCCTGTTTGTATGTCACTATTAAGGGAAACTTAGTTTTTGAAACTGCTAAAATATTTTGGGGAATGTCTTTGTAGTCTACAAGATTTAATGAATCGTAAGTTTCCTTACTTTGTCAAGTTCTTTTTATGTAGACTCTTAATTGATGTGCAGGGCGATCTTTGTGCGTACCTGAAAAGAAGGGGTGCTTTAAAGCCAATAACGGCTGTTAAGTTTGCTCTCGATATTGCTAGGTCAGTTAAATTATTAATATTTTGACCTCATGCAAAATGTTCCGTTCAGTTCTTCATGCTTCTGAAAATGCTAAGAGCAAGTAAAGAAAAGACCCCTTTGGCTTTCCATTTATTTGTTTATTAGTACTTGTCAGTTCTTTATGCTTCAGAAAATGCTAAGAGCAAGTAATGTAAAGACTCCATATGCTATATATTTATTTGTATGGTAGTACTTCTCCTTCTAGCTCTTCTGGTCAATTTACTTTAATTTATAAGTTGAGTTAATTAATGCTCTATGATTTCTCATTGCAAATATGATATGCAAACCTTGATTTTAATGGAGATAACTTTATTGGTACATTTGGATACGACATGATGCAGAATTTCTGTCCTACTTTAATGATATGCGCATTTCCTGTTTCTGTGTATTCATATATTTTTTATATACTGCAGAGGAATGAACTATTTGCATGAGCATAAGCCTGAAGCAATTATTCATCGGGATCTTGAGCCTTCGTATGTTTCCTCTCTTTGAATGTGATTTCTTCATGGTCAATTATGCCCTCTTTTTATATGCTGAAGAGTATGAAGAATCTCTAGAGTCTGTTTGAGTAGAATGCGAATGAAAACAGGAACATACTCCGGGATGATTCTGGCCACTTAAAGGTTGCAGACTTTGGGCTGAGCAAGCTGATGAAAGTTGCAAAATCAGTTAAGGAAGCTATACCTGCGACTTACCAACAGACTTCTTGTAAGTATCTAATTTGTAGGGAGCACTATATTTCTTGTCCCTTTTTTTCTAAAAGGAAATTGAGAACAGAACTATTGGGTGAAATTCAGAAAATTTAGCTTTCTACCTTGATTAAAAGTGTTAACATTTTTCCCCTTTATTACTTTGTTTATGCTATAGAGACTTCACTTTTTTCCACCTGTGAAACCCAGCATGAAGAAGATTTTTTTCTATCCTGCTTATATGCAAAAAATCTAGCTTTGAGGCATCTGAATATTACTGCTTCTAGAAAGATGTTAATTCCCTGATAGCTGCTTAGGTTTCCTGCATGCACATTAGATACAAGTTGTGTGCAATTTCTCTTTGAAGTGATTGAGAACTGAAATTTAGAAAACTGTATTGAGATTGATGTTTCTTTTCAACCCAGGGCGGTATGTGGCTCCTGAAGTTTTTAAAAACGAAGAATATGACACAAAGGTGGATGTCTTTTCTTATGCATTGATATTGCAGGAGGTAACTAAATTGGATTTTCTTATCCTGGTGATTGTTTTCTATTACTGGTGCTTACTTTTTGAAAATATATACCGTTTAGTTTTCTTATCTCCATCTTTATTGGATCTGATAAATGAAGGGATTTTCATGTTTCTACTTGTCAAGCATAAAATCTCCTACAAGCCGCATGAATATCTTAATGAATCGTTTTGGCTTTTCTTGTCAATTTTGATCCACAGATGATTGAAGGTTGTCCGCCATTTCCTAAGAGGCAAGAAACTGAGGTTGCGAAAGCTTATGTTGCAAATGAGGGCCCTCCATTCAGAGCTCCAGTGAGGCTTTATGCTCATGGACTTCGAGAGTAAGCCTCTGTAGTTTATTCAGCTTGAGTACATCTGAGATGGATTTACATCTATCATGAACTCCACTGATTTTGCATTTTTTTTTCCAAGTGTAGGCTCTGTCTTGTGCTCTAGGAATGAAGCTCATGTTATTTTTCTATCTCTGTTTCAAAATAAAAATTGGTCAAATCATTTTTGTCAATATACTTCGTGGAAAGTACTACACAATTCTCTGCCACTCATTCTATTTCTGTTTTTAAATTGAATAAGAAACTAACATGGGCGTAGATTTTAAATTTTTCGTACAGCCCAAAACAAAATGTTTGTTTGATAATGGTGTTGGAAAGGATGAATGGAGGATAATTTGATAGTGTCCTGACTTCATCATGGTGAGAAACATTTGACCAAACGATAGCTGCTGTTCTCAATCACTTAATGACTAATCTGCATGGTAAAGGTACAATAAGATTGCTGTTCTCAATCTTATGATCTTGGGTTTGACCTTTGAATCTCGAGGGACAGTACAGAAAGTCTTGAAGTGGCCGAGGTAGTTTTAGGCCCTTCCTCTGAAGGGGATAGTATGTAAACTAAAAATGTGGATCGAATCTCACGGGGATCATGTTGGGCCCCAACGGGCTGAATCCGGTGTGACGTGGTAGGCGCCACATCATTACACCAAGTTTCTGTTTCCTTATGTATCGGTGCTTCATAAATAATTCCCCCCTTTGTTCACTTCTAATAACTTGGCCTTTGGATGGTTGACTTGAGTATTTGGATTTGAATTACAATTTTATGCACCTAGGGTCTTACGTTGTTTTTCTTTTTTCAAAACAAAATTGAAATGAGTGGTGAAGTAGGCAGTAAGTATGGCTCCCACAAAGTATGTGGAGTGGTTTAACTAGTCTTTGTTTTGAAAGACTAAGATACCTAGCACCCCTTAAGGGCTTCTCGTCTTATTTTACCTCATCATGTTTCTAAGTTGATTGCATGAAACATAACTAATAGCTCTGGTCAATTGGATTTGAAGACATGAGAACTTCTGTATAAAAAGGCTCAGATTTGGGATTAGGGTTGGTTGCTCATCTTCTAATTCTGTAACGTAAACCGAAAGAAGGTAGCATATTTTGCCCTCTCAAATTAAATCTTACAGACAAGTACCATCCAGCTTATAGCTTGTAAAACATTTTTCTTTTGTTTTCTGCTCTAGATAAGAACTTCTGTTATTATGCATAAAGATTCCTGGTATCTCGAGTCCTAGTTTTGCCTTCTTTACCTTGTCACTTGGTCTTTGTGAGTGTTAATGCTTGTAAAACTTCAAGAATCATGGTACTCAGGCATTGTATGCTTTCATTGGTTCATTGCTCTGAGTCAGAATGAGTGTTGATGCTTGTAAAACTTCAAGAATCATGGTACTCAGGCATTTTATGCTTTCATTGGTTCATTGCTCTGAGTCAGAATAGATAGTTAATTATTTGATACGTACTTAATTATGTGAATCAGAAACGTGGCAATCAGGCACTGTGTGCTTTCATTTTTTCATTGCTGCGAATCAGAATACAAGTTAATTATTTGAATTTGAGAGCCAAAATTAGTTTTGGATCTCTCCACAAATTAATTGCGGCTACTTTGTTTCAATATGAATGATTTTGTGCTTCCTCATCAACTCAAGCTATTGAAGAATGAAGACTCTGCACTTGTTGGAGAGGACTTTTGGATACCCGTTTCTGATTTCATATCTCACCTACCTCTCTTATATCGTAGAATGGTGTTTCTTGATCCTTTATCTGTGCAAAGAGGTCACTACAAATGCCAAGAATGCCATGCTAGATTGGAGTTTGCATTTGCATTTTGTTCATTCGACTCTGTAGTCTTGCTGCATCCTTGATGTTGTTGGATACTCTTAGCATTTAATAAGTTAATAGTCTTCCAATTCTTTGTACATAGAGAGTATGGTGAGTGATTACTTTATGACATCTATACAGGTTAATCGAGTATTGTTGGGACGAGAAACCCTACAAGAGACCTACTTTCGGGGAGATAATTCTCAAGTTGGACGAAATTTACAACCATCTTGCTCATAAAAGGCGTTGGAAGGTGTGTAATCTCTCTCTCTCTCTCTCTCTGTGCCACCCTCACCCGCTGTGCATTTTGATCTCAATAATAATAGATTCTTGATGGTGCTGACATTATTAAGAACTTCATAGCGTGGGATAATGACTTAAAGATATATGATTTACGATGAGCAACTTCAAAAGCTTTATATATAGATATGTGATCATAGGAATATCTATTAGTCTCAAGTTCAGGGAATAAAAAATTCTGGCCAAAGGATTCCAGTTGTTCATTGATATTCTTACTGAATTTCCAGGACTTCCCTCTGGTTTGTATATATGATGGTTTCATCTATGATGAGCCTCTTAGGGAAGATGATGGTGCGTTAACCCCACACGATAGTGGCATTTAGTGATTCTACGCTTAGATGGGAAGATTCTGGCGCAGAGCTCAGAGACGTGAATTTTGATGCATAATTTTTCTTGGAAATAGCATTTTACCAACATTATAAAATAGGAATCGCAATTTCCCTCAGCTGATTTTTTTCCTGTGTGTGTGGTGATGTTTGAATAGTTCTGTTTTTGATAATTTACCCAGGATTTAATATAACAGCTCTCGTTTTCATATTGAATGGGATTTGATACAACGACTTTCATTTCATATGGAATCTGTTTGAGTATGTTTTGTGTAGCCTAAGGCCCTAAAGAAACTCCCATTTCTAAGAGTCGCACAATCTCTACAGAATAACAGGTTCAAGCAGGTAGGAGGGACAGAAACTAACTTTGCCTTCTGTGGTACTACTAAATGTCAACTTCCTTGAGATTTCCTAGCAGATTTAGCAATGAGTCAAATGAAAAAAGATTAGTGTAACAAAATAAATTTGTAGTTTTGCTGCTACTGACTAAAAGTATTAATTGTTGCAGCTCATACTTAGTACTCATATTTCATCATCTGTATCGTTTTGCAGGCTAAGGTGCGTAAATATCTCCAGAAGTTCGAGGCCATCTTGAAATTGGATCACTCTAAGCCAGGAAGTGGTTCTTCACACTCAACTATTCGATAACAGATGTATTCCTTGAAATTCAAGGTTAACTGAGGTTTTAAGCAAGATGAACTTGCCACTTTCTCGTTCTATATGTAAATATCAACAATACCAGACAATTGAATCTTGTCCAGCTGATAGTTTCTGGAGATGACTTGTTCTCCTTCTCTAATTCAAAAAGCTATATAGATTAGTGCGCCACAAACATTCAAATTGTGATGCGCACGGTTGATGCCATTAACTGGGTGATTGCTATGACTGCCACTAACTCGGCCGGAAACCTGGTTAACGCCATGTTTAACACATTGTTGACCTTGGGATGGAAACTATGCACGTCAAGTAGACCTCTAATTGCTGTTGAGAAGATATTCAGGTCATATATATACTTGTCCTATAGTCACAAAGAGAAACTAGAAGCAAATAGCCATATCTTTCCGATTAGGAAGAAAATCGAGCATGGGAGATCAGAGCGGGTTGAAACAAACGTGCAGTTTGCTGTTGAAAGATCTCAAGGGAAATAATTACGGGAAAATTGCATATTCCAGAATCTGAATAAGATGAAATGGAATCTGATTCAAGAATATGATAATTTGGTCTGAACTCTGAGGGGCATCCTATCCGGACAATGGAAGCAATTTTTTCCCACAAAACTCCATTCTTATCAGCTATACCTTATTGTATTCATCTTGCTCATCAGAAAAGCTAGAATAGAACTCCAAAACTTTTGGATGCGCCTTGATTCTTGAAGGATTCAAACCTGACAAATGAAGGCCTTCCAAGGTCGTTACACGAGTAAAGAGCAACATAGACCATCCATAGTCAAAAACGCGCTTGAGATTTGTATGAAGCTTGTCAAGAGTCCTTCCTTGGCACTTGTGAATGCTTAGAGCTCAAGAGAGTATGAGAGGGATCTGCTCTCGTGAAGCAACAACTTTCTCCCCATCCATAACAGCCCATGTATCTGGCACAACCTCCATTACAATACCAGAGTCGAATTCCACAACTGGTAAAAATACTGCCACCATTACACATTTCATATATTCCACGCTTATCCGAAGCCTCAGAGAAACTTTTAACGGTACCGGTGGCACCATTCACAAGTTTGCGCCAAGGATTTATATTTTTAGTCAACATTACCCTAGCACCTACACAAAGTTCTAGTTCATCAGGTGCAATCCCATGCTTAAGTTGCCGTTTCCATGGATCATCACCCTTATCAACTGCAGTATAAATAAGAATTCTCTCTTTTAGACTCTCCATTTTCATCTTGTTCACATCTTCAATTCTTGGGTATAGCCTTACAGCTGAAGGATCCGGCTCATCTTCTGAGCAACATTCTTCCAAAAGCTCCAAATCTGCAGGATCACACTCTCCTTTCCTTATTCCCTGCAGCAGTTTGACAAGTTTAGCATCACCTGCTTGTCTGAATACCGTGGTAAGCTCAATTTGCACGCCGAAACTTGCATCCCAACAATCAGCTCCAAATGCATATTCTTTTGCATCCTCCTTCCTTTTCTTGTTCACTGGTGGTAGCCGAAAAAAGTCACCACTCACAACCAACTGTATTCCACCCCAAATCCTATTCTCATTCAGCCCTTCTTCATTTCGTTAAGTGCGGGCAATATATTCAAGACTTTCAAAAAATTCAGCATCAACCATGCTTATTTCATCAACAACCAATGCCTTAACCTTTTTCCACCTGTGGTGAGCCCTTCTGTCTAAAAGAACTCTCTCCAGCAAGCTCTTACGATATGCATCACCAAGGCCAACTCCAACAAATGAATGAAGGGTCTGCCCGCTAAGGGAAAGAGAAGCTACCCCTGTGGAGGCCGTAACATAAACCTTGGAGCGGCCATGAATTTTCCTAAGCTTCTTGATAGCATGCTCAAGCACAAAAGTTTTCCCTGTCCCTGCAGACCCAGTCATGAAAACAGACTTCCCATTCGAGATAGCGTCCAACACTTGCTTCTGTTCATCAGTCCACTTGATTCTAGGCCTTTTATGAGTATCATTTCCACTTTTCTTGGTCTTGCTCTTAAATTAGTTACTTTTGTCAAAGAAAGCAGCCCTAGAACTATAATATCTACAAACAGTGCTAACCCAAATAATTTAAACTGAAAAAGTGCGGTCACCAGAGAAAATGATAACTACTGAAGATATCAAACAAAACATCTATAAACACAATGACCAAGCTCAAAGATGCAACCATAGAAAAATTGGTGATATAACACCTGAAATGGGAAAAGATTCTATTGCGATACAATCTAACTTTAGTGTGTATCCTAAATATATATAAGCCGCTAACTTCAATTAACACTGTGGAAGCCAATTTTGTACAACATTCATAGCACAAGGTACCAGTGGACGACAATTTTAGTTTCCAATTTTGCCCTTCACAATCTTCTCTTTTTTCATTTTCAATTATAACCCTGAGAGAGTACAACATCGCCATACTGCCTCCGAACTTCACCTGCTCCCA
>CAVNYN010270729.1:0-73972 GCA_963692815.1 Nyctanthes arbor-tristis | reverse complement strand
CCATTTTTCTTACAGGGTGGAATTATAGCACAATCAAGCAAAGAACTGGTTATTCAGTTATATTTCAAGTTTTTCTTTCAAGGAAACGGAGGCTAGAGGTAGTTTCACGTCATTAATATATCCTTTCACACTGGTCGACTCCATTTTATATTCAACTTATGATAAAGAACAAATAACACAGCATGTCCAACTAAGTGGCCAATAACTGTAAGGCTTGAAAAGCAGAAAACTGTGTGAACATTTGAGAAGACAATTTCTACCCTGTGCATTCACTTTATCAATATTCCATGCATCAAAAGGCATATATGAAATTTCCGGAAACCTCTTCTCAGCAAAAAATCTCAACTTCGTGAGAAATTTATCTTGTCCATATACCATCAATGATAATTTCTAATTCTCATCTTTTACTTATATTTTTAATTAATTTATTTATTTATTGGGCTTTCATCATATGATGGATAAAATAATGGCTACATCAACACTTCAATTAATTGTACCTGACTACATTTTAATTGCATTATCATATATCCATCATATTTATGTATCCAACTTCTTCCATCACATTTTTATCCTCAATTTTCCATTAATTAGCGTGTTTACTACCCATTCCCGATAACAGTTCCCATCCTAAACATTTTTCGTAAATAAAAATCATATACAGAGCACACCCATAAATCCTTTACATATTCAAGAGAAAGTTCAAAAAAAATGAAGCTATTATTTGGGAGATATTTTGCTAATCAGTGGAAGGTTAATGATAAGAATGGGGAAAAGAAATTAAGGACATCGATGTGACAGTGAATGAAGGTTAAGGAGCATCAATGTGATCAAAATATAGTGTGTTTATAGAAGACTGGAGAGTGAATTTAGTTTCCTCATTTAAGACATATATATTATTGGTGTTATATACTAACGGATCAAGTACTTGAGCAGTTCTTTACTTTCACATCATGTCATCATCTCCCGAGTTTCCCACTCTACAACAAACAGAGCCATGGAAAATGTTTACATAGATATTATGTAAACTCAAAAGGCCTACTATTTATCCAAAAAGGCGCAAACAACTTTACATTAACTAAAACTGCACCCTGTATACTCGTCTTCCTTCACCTGCACAGCCCTCCAATATCAACTTTTAGAATGATTGTATTAGAAGCTTAAAGACATATAATGCATTACACGAGCAACGTTGTTAATAGACAAGCACATTGTTTCACAAAAAGAACAAGACAGTATGGGTATATCTCTTAAAAGGAAAAATGACATAAACATTACACAAGGACCAGTAGGATTCCCTGAACATGTAAAACTTGAGTTCAATTTTTCAAATGCGACTTTCAAATAAACTGGATAATTCTGGATGCTATGGCTAAAATAAATCTTAATTAAGAAAGCAGGATACATGTTTAATGACATGCGTAAACATGTTTTATTCATAGCAGTATGCAACATATAAATGGAAGCATTTACTGCTGTGTTATAAGTGGATACATGTACGTGCAGCTTCACATAGGCTAGCCATTTCCATCAAGAATGGCAATAATTAGCCGTCTGCTGCAAAGAATACAGGGCACTTAATAGTAATCTTAGATAATAAGGTGTTAGCGTCATAAGTTTACCTATGTCAATGGTCTTATTCCTAGCTGATTTCTGCAAGGAAGATAATGCCAATTTTCCTTTATATGCTTTTTTACTTAGATGGTATCCCTGCACAACAATGTAACTGTCTATAAAAACAAATCGAGTGATGTGACTGCACAAAGTTCAGATAAAACAGTAGCTAATTCAGTGCTTTACCTCATATTTTACTACTTGAGAATTCATCTCCTGCAACAGGTTCTTGGTGGTTGTGACAGACCATGGATTAACAAAGTTTTCACCATTTTCTGAAGAAACATGATTTTCCATCTAGATGAAGCAAATGCAAAGAGGCCTACCATCAGATGTTTATTTATGCAAATCAGCCGATCAGTTATTGTAAACAGATCTCTGATTCATACAGTGATGTGCTTTTAACTGTAGATGGTTTAATCAATCTACACTCAAAGAGACATCAAAGAAAATTGACATTAAGGAATAATTTTACCATCTCATAGTGAATAAAATAAAAATGTAGCAACCAACATTCAATAGAAAAAACAACATAAGTTACAGAATACACCTCCAAATAACATGAGCCTGAGCGATAAATTTTGGAGCCTAGAATATGAACTTGGCTCAATGTATCAGTAGCGCTATGTGGGAATATGTGATTCTCTTCCCTCAAACAATTGCCTAACTCAACACATTGTAGTGCAGACTCCCTAAACCATGTGGTGCTTTGAATGATATTACTTATACTTCAGCTGAAAAACTTGTTAGAAGCTAGGAAGACCAACACAGAAATTGTATCGGACAAAAAACAGCACCAAGACACTTGATGCTTGAGGTGTTACTGAAAGAATGGTAATTTCAACCGTAGATTTCATTGGACCCAATAAAGGTCTACCGCTTAATTTCAAACATACATTTCACGCACCCAATAAATGTCCACCAATAAATCCAACCACAAAACACTCCATCCTGGTGTGATCATCGAATGAAACTAAATATCAATCATTTACCACTTGGGCAGGACACATTTCCGGTGAACCCATCCAAACCTAGCGACCCAATCAGTTCAGTCCATTTGGGCTTGGGAAAATTCAAAAAGCAGCCTGAAAAAACTGACTAAAGGTCAGTTAACCCGAAAAAACCAAACTGAAACTGAGTTGGGTCGGTTTCAGGTCCACCACTCCTCAAACCAAAGGGTCGCTTCAGGCCAAGCCCAATACCCAACAGACCCGCACAATGCCCAGCCCTGGTTGCCACTACTGCTACTGAGCTCATCTAGATTCACTCTCTTCTCACTGAATTGGGCATCAACCTACAGCATCAGCTCTTCATCTCTTGTGACAATGCTGGTGCTACAAATTTGTTCTCCAACCTTTTCACTCTCGTATTAAAAAATGCCGCATTATACTAGTACTTCATCAATAAACAGGCTAAATGATTCGCTCTGTGTGACATATCTTCTGAAGATTAGTCAACTAATGCACACACGAAGCCTCTACAGCAAGCAAGGTTACTACTCTTAAGGATGAGACTGGAGTCTCATCTCAGAACTTCATCCTGTGCGGGAGGCCAATTAAAACCAGATGTAATCATCTTGTTTAGTTATGTCATATTTAGGACTTCAATAATAGTTGAGGAATATAGGTAGATTTATCCATACACCTATATATACATGATGGTCTCAATAATTTCATGCCGTAATTTCCGCTATTTCCTACAAATCGAACACCAACTCGCTGGCACCGGGAACATGTTGGTGGTTGCTAGACATGGAGGGCAAAATTTTGATACAGACAGGTTACAAATTTAATAAAAGGGAATACACATAAACATGGATTTTGCTTTAGTTACCAAGTTTGTTTCCAAGTTGGCATAGTTATGGGCTTACACAATGAGAGAAAAAATCTTTCTATCAACTCTTCCAACTTCTTCGCAGATCATTCGTCCCAATCTCTAACTCAATACTTTTAAAATAGCCTTAAGATTTTGATGCAAGAAATTTCTCACCAGGAAACTACGCTAATTAGCGGGCTATGTTTTCGTTAAAATTGTCGTGCATATTAACATGTATGGCCCCAAAATTTGGCATAGGATTATAAAGGGTGAATTTCAGATTAGAAGGGAAAGTTATTCCTGTATAATCTAGACTCCATGTATACAATTAGGAACTTAGCCAAATTTTTATAACATGGGACTTTGTAGAGCATCACATCTTTCTTATTTACAAAGTGATAGTCCAAGAAATTATAGCGGTTTTTTGTGCACCACTTGGTAATCGTAAACAACAGGCTTTTTCTTGGACAAGAGTTGTCTTATAATAGAACGAGGCCGTATGTTTAACTAACAATAGAAGACATGTGGAGAAAAGATAAATAAATATCATTTAAGGGACAAAACTATTCTAATAGGCCAAGAAACTCCCATTACTGTCAACTATCTCATGACAGATGTCAAGTAACATTTAAAAAAAAAAAAAAAAAGAAAGAAGTATACAACGTCTTCAATATCTTCTTAACTAATTCTAAAGCACCACCATAGTAACAAGTTGTCTTTGCTTAATTTCCCATACATCCAAGTTAAGCCTTTCTGTAGTGAGATGACACTAGAATGAAGATAAAATAGCCCAAGAACGTGAGTACTCATGTATAGGAATACATTTTATTTCTATTTTTATGCATACAAGTCAATTAAGCATCAAACTTAATTGAACTCTACATCTAACTATGCAGCATGGTCAACAGCATCATGATTGTATTCATCCAATAATGAAGAAAATAATAATAATAATAATAACAATAGTAATTAATAACAATTAATTAATTGTAGAGTAACATGAATACTAATATAACTGAGATTATGAAATACTAAAATGGCAAAACGTCAATATATTCACTTGGAGCTTGCGGGTAGAAAATCACATGTATATATTGACAAATATTTGAATGCTGGAAAACATTGTTACACATTTCCTCTCAGTTTTGGAGAAATTTTAGATATTACTAGCCGTAGGCTCTCATAGCATACCTTCTCAAATGAGCCATGTGTCACTCTTTCTGATATTCTCTCAAGAAATAGAACCTGTGCTTTTTTCAATCTCCCCAAAGGCTGAGCGTCCCTGAAACCCATAAAAGAACCAGACTGTATCCTAACACCGGATTCATGTAGAAGTGAATAAACCATAAAGAGAAAAGGTTTAAAATTAAATAAAACCTTGAAATTCCCAAATGGTAAATCATACACGCATCAATTAACCTTCCCTTGGCTTCCAAAAACAGTGCAAAATATTCATAAAGCAAAGCAATACGTAAACAAATCTTGTTCTGCTCCATTTCCTTAAAAACCCTTTCATAATCCGGACTCCCATCCATCTATTAAACAGAAGTAGAAAAATGGTCAATTTCAACCCCAACCGAAATATCATAAAATCAACAAAATATTCAAAAGGGAAGTATGAAAAAGTTGAGGTTTCATATTACATGAAGAAACCAAATCTTCAGAAATCTGACGTCATCCCGGTACCGTGGGTCGCTTTTGAACTTATAAATACAGTTACACACAAGCTCTTCCAAGTGGGTGCAATTGCTTGATTGAATTGAATTTTGCAATGCTTTGTCGATGGATTGAAGCCAGGGCAATAGAGGGTCGTCCGTGGTAGAAAGATTGGAGATGCCCTCTACATTTCTGGAAATGACTACCATGTCCGGTGTCTGTTTCTGTTTCCTCTGGATCACCCCGTGGAAGGCGAAAGCGTGATTTTGAATTTGAGATCTGAACGCAGGCGGGAATTGACGTTTGAACCATTTTTGTAGTAGCACCTTGCAATGGACGGGAAATGCAAAAGTTTACGATACATATCATTGCGAAAATGATATTCTCCGTCCCATAAACGTATTTCCCTTTTATTTTTTATATAAATTAAAAAATATAATTAGTGGCTACTTGAAGTTATTTATTCAAATTAAATTATAAAGAGGAATTACAAGAAGGTGAAATGAATAGTGTAAATTTAATAAAAATTTGAAATTTGTGATTATAAATGAACAGTTATCAAATCAGTAGTTAAATCAGTAGTAGGTGGGATTATAAAAAGAAATAATAAAGAGGATCAAACACCCTCTTAATATTGTTGAAAATATTAGTTCAAAAAAAATCGATATATATAATCTATATATATAATTTATATCTATATATAATAAGAGAAGATTGACTTTTCCTGCTCTTTTTCTGGCTCTTTAAAGTTTCTGGCTCTATAAGGTTTCTAGCTATATAAGATTTTTGATGATATCATTTAATTCTTTTTTTTTGTATTTTTATTTTTATCTTTTTTTTGAGATTGTTATACTAATTTTTTAAATAATATTCACTTTTTCCTTATTAACTCATATCCAATCCTCAATTCACGGTGATTTTTTTGGCCAAATATTTTGAATTAGGATCTGTCATGTATCAAATCGAACACGAAATTAATTGTGAGTTCTATTTTAAAAAAAGCACATAGTAATTTTTATAATTCGAAAACCCAAGTGTAGCATATCTCTAAACTAATAAATTTCTAAAAATCCATAA
The DNA here is from genome assembly GCA_963692815.1 of Nyctanthes arbor-tristis. NCBI lineage: Eukaryota > Viridiplantae > Streptophyta > Magnoliopsida > Lamiales > Oleaceae > Nyctanthes > Nyctanthes arbor-tristis. The sequence goes on along the minus strand of CAVNYN010270729.1, from coordinate 67,813 downwards.
TATTAATTGTAAATTTCAATTTTTAATAAATTTTTCAGAAAGTTTTATATGGTTATTGTAGTGCAATAATCAATTGATTTTTTTAAAAAATTATAGTACTCTAATTTATCGATTCTATAATTAAATTGAAACTTTTTGATAATTTAAGTCTTACCGTATTTAGAGTTAGATTATTTATTTAAGAGATTGACTGAATATCAATACGGTTGCACTGTAATAGTTGTTCAACAATTTTTATTAAATATTTTATTTTTATTAAATCACCTCAATTAATTTTTACTTATATATGTATAATTAATTAGTGTTGTATTTTAACAAGTGCTGCGGCAATTATGTTTATTACATTCTAGACAGGAGGTTCTGGTTTAAAACACACCCGCCCCTACCTCCCCTATACCCACTGTATAAAAAAGAAGAAGAATTAACTGGTACAAAAAGTGTTACTGACAAATAAATTAAATATAATAGAATAGTTATAAAAATAAATTCAAATATAATAGAATAGTTATAAAAACTTATGTTTCATAATATTAATATGACTTAACTGGCTGTATTAATAATTTATATTAAATTTTTGTATAAAAATTCATTCACATTTATTATTAGAGTAATTATAGGGAAAAATATTTATTTGACATGAATAACTAATATTAGTTCCCCTCTCGCCCCTATAGGCAGTGTATAAAAAAAAAAAGAAATTAACTGGTACAAAAAGTGTTACCAACAAATAAATAAATCTAAATATGATATAATTGTTATAAAAACTTATATATCATAATGTTAACATATGACTAAACTGACTATATTAATAATTTATTAAATTTTTGTAAAAAAATTTATTGACATTTGTTATTAGAGTAATTCTAAGTAGACATGTTTATTTTATATAAATAACTGATATTTGTTAGTTGGCAAATGTGAATTGTTTGTTTATATGCAATTGGTGAATTTAAAGGCTCACGGTCATCAAATACATGGTTGACAGCTAAACATGTCGCGTTTTCATGCCAGATAAATATGTCCCCCTAAAATTACTATTGCTATTATTACTTTCAAATCTCGTGCAACGCACGTGTAAAAATTCTAGTATTGTTGAAAATATACAATTTAAGAATATATTTTCTAAGATGCTCTTTGATTTTTTTAATATTTCATCCTATATTTTCTTTATTGTTGATTATTATATATAATAAATTGAGTAATTTTAGAAAAATAAAAAGTTAAATAAAAAAAAGAAATATCTTTTTGGGTAGAGAGAGTATCATGATCAAAGGGAAATAAATTGACATGAAAGGAAATATATGAGCTGATGCAAAATGTTTGTCATTATCATGAGATTTGGAAATGATATTATTATCGAAAGATAAGAGTAATAACCTCTCGCTGGGCACAATTCGACATCAAAATGTTTCCCAGTATCATTATCACATCACCTCCATCGATCATCCACATCGTGAAACTTTTTTAGCACCATGTCGTATGGCAAATAAATTCCCAACAGTGACATGGCAAGTAATCAAGCACTTTGAATCCCAATTTAGCTTGCATTTTAAACATCAAGATAGATAAATAGCACCTTTTAGATCAATTGAAATCAAAATTAAGGGCCCGTTTGGTTGCTATTATAATGAAATTGTTATAATAGTGTCTAATAACAACAATTGAAACTGGAACATGTGTGTGGAAATAGAGCTTTCTGCCAGTCAAAACATATAAATTCAAGGAGGAAACAGTCAAAAGATGGATCCGCTTCTAAAAAAAGGGGAAAAAAAGAAACGTGTCAATGCGTTGCCAATTTTCAAAAGAGTAATAATTAAACAATTATCACTAATTATAATACTCTATGTTATAACGGATGCCAAATAAACCCTAAGAAATCAAGACCTCCCACAGAATTCTATTAAACAAACACAGAGGTCTATAAATATAGCTTAAAAAATCCATAAATTTCTGGTCAAAGTTCACACATTTAACCCCAAAAGAATATTTTTTTTTTAACTCCAAATAAAATTGATCACACAGTTAAATGTAAACAAAAGTTCCCAATTAATAGAAACATCAAACTCGTCAAAACCTCATCATATAATTCTAATGTTACCTTTGAGACGCCAGTAATTGAGACTCTTAGAATTTCCCACAGCAAGCAATTGCTAAACCTTAATACTATTTATTTTCCTAAGTGAATCAGAGGGTTGATTCGAGATAGAGACAACAATCTATATTAGGCCTGGGAGTTCGGTTTCTGGTTCAGGTTTTAGATTGACGAAACTCAGACCAAATATTTCAGTTCGGGTTCGAGTTTGGGTCCGGTCTTGAAAATGGCAAGTTAGTTTGGGTTTGGGTAACACTTTGAGTTTTGTTCGAGTTTTTAGAGTATCTAGCGTATATTATATGAACTCATAAACAGAAAAAAACAGTTAAGTGAGTAAGAAAAAAATAAAAGTATATATAATACCCTTAAATAAAAATAATAATGAGTAGATACTAATGTAATGAAATTAACAATGAAACACTAGCGTTTGGCTAGTTGACTTTATTTATATTCTAATTTTATAGTTTTACCACATATACTGCAGCAATGTCAAGTAATTAATTAAAAATAATTTTTTTTGCACAAATCACATGGCGTATATATAGAAACTATTAAAATTCTCATACAAAAAGACAAATTCACATTTCTTACACAGATCTAGAGTTTTGTTTTTGTGTGTGAAGGGGACGAGTGTAAGAAAAATATGATTGTGAAACGAAAGAGATGGTTTTATAAATTGGGATATAATTAATTAGAAATTTGAATTCAAAAATTTTGGAAATAAGAAAAGTTTTTGGGGTTTTTTGGGCTTTTCGGGTTTTAACTCACACCCAAAGCCCATTCAAACTCGTTTGGTTTCAGATTCGGGTACCGAAAACTTGAAAAATTTTATTCACTATCCAATCGAGTTCGAGTATATTTGAACTTGATTCGGAAGGCTCGAGTTTTTTGCCCATGCTTAATCTACATGTCATGATGTATAATAAAGTTTGAGATAAAACATGCAAAAAGAAAAGGTAGCCTAAGACGGGTTAATTTCACAAATCGCCTCCAATCATTGAGTTAAGAATCATTTGGGTCTCCAACATTTTTTTCAAGCTCCTGGGTACCCAATCTTTCATAAATTCACAAGATAAGTTATTTTTGATGGATTCTGTCAATATTGCCGTTAACTTTGTAATAAAATTACTGTTATACCCCTTAACCTTTTAATTTTAAAAAAAATATTTAAAAATAATAAAGAAAATTAAAAAAAAAAGAAAAAAACTCACCCCATACAAAATTCGCATTATGATATAGTCACAGAGAAAAATAAAATATTTGATTTCTCGAAGTTTAGGAATGGTAATACGCCGAATCGGGATAGGGTATGCTATACATGTTACCCCACCCATCAAAAAAATTTTTTTTTAGTGCTATCTCTATACCTATTCCCATTTAAATCGTGCACAGGTTGGGCACGGGGACACTATTGGTATGGGTAATTACCAATTTATTGGTATATTTATATATCTATATATTTTTATTTTCTTTACTTCATAAATAATATTATAAACACTGGAGGATGGAATTACGCTTATGATTGAAATTACTAAGCTTGCTTGATAAGTTTCATTATCTTTTTACTTTTTAAACCATTAGCATTTTGGTAAATATTTTTGTTTTTGACAAGAAATAGTTAAACAGGCTAGGTACGGGTAAAAAACATGACAACCTTCCCTGGCCCTGTAACATCCCGCAAAAGATTGTAACAATAAATTACGCGATATGATAATTATTTTGACTATAATTGAATATTTACTTGAATTAAATTATAAAATTACTTGAATTGTATTGAAAAATTACAAGATTGTCACTTAAATGACACCCAAAGTAAGAATGTGATTATTGATTAACATGAACTAAAGTATGGTGACTTAATTATAAGACAACACAAAATATAGAGATTCTATGAACAATAAATGAACGGACAATAGATTGGCCACATCATCTTGTTAAACCTATGGTGCTATGCTTGCCATTTTGCATAATGTAATTAGCGAATTTCAAAAGTTAATTAAAAACAATTAAATCCTGATAACTATAAAAGGCTAAATGCTAAGAGAATTCATCAAAGCTTTCTCCCAAAACTCACACACACTCTCTCTATTTATCCATTTAATATTTCTCTAAATATCCTTCTATACTACCAAGTATTTAAGCAAGATTAAAAGTAATAATCCAATTTCAAACACAATTTTGATTGAATAATGTTAGGGTTTTGGGAACACTTTTCCACAATTCAAGAAATCTTTAGGAAAATAAGTTAAAGAAGTAAATAATATGTGTCTTGGCTTTCTCTTTTCGAAATTCATGCTTTTCTTAAATTAATTTGGCATTCGGTACTTGATTGTGGACAATTGCTTTGGATAAATAATCTTTTATTGCTTTTGAGCATTGTTAGTGGTGCTATATATCCGTCTTACGTTGTTATGTGGTAATATTTGTGGTAATGCTATGTGATCGTTGTCATCTTGAATCTTTGTGTCTTGCGGTTACGGATAGAGGCTAAACTAGTGATACGCTCGACTCGTACATATAAAGGGTTTTTCTTTGTCTATAAAAGTGATCTTCTTGCATTTCATCGTGAGCCAATATATGTTGTTATTCGCATGGTACTTTGTACTCACCCATCTTTCTCTTTCCCTTTTAACAATCTTGTAAGTGTTAAATTAAGAGCTTTGTGGTCGGATCATCACAAGGATGGAGAAGATACATGTATGTGATTGAGGTTTCGGTATATGACTGAAGTTTCGTTGTGGGTAGCCCGCAATAATTGTTGTACAGCTATAATAACATGATGTTATGTATAATAGTGTTTGACTTATATTTATAAAGTCTCGCCCTTAATTTTGCATCGAGATTAATTTATCAAATGCTTCCGTTATCGTTAAACGCCAATAATATGAAAATAATGTAATAAATTGAGCATGATAGGCCCATTCTCAAATTGAGTCGATTTCTTTATTTTATCATGACCTAATTACCCGTTTAGTAGGGTATTCTCCTTGTTCATAGGGTTGGATGCCCGTGAGTATCGGGTTTGACGTGTTTTTTTACTATCCTTAGTGAGTTCACTTAATAATATCCAATATCGAGTAAAATATACTAATTATTTGCTAACAATAAGATAATTGAAAATACTACAGCCCAATGTAGTTAACCATACATTATTTAACATTTGGTACTAATATTAAAAAATAATTTGATCTGGCTTCTTCTTGTCCGAGGCATGAGTGAGGTTCTAATCAGTTTAATATGAAAATATTCCCTCACCAACCATTTCTCTCTCTCTCTATATATATATATATATATTAACAAACTCTATTTCCTTTTGAGCCCTACTATTTTTTATTAAAAAAAAAATCCTTAGTAAGTATGTTTGACAAAATAGGATAATTTATACAGGCACGACGGTAAAATCTCTTTTTTCAATGTTTGACAAAATAGGATAATTTATACGGCACGACGGTAAAATCTCTTTTTTCTTGTCAAGGAAATTTTATAAATAGAATTTTCTTTTTTCTTTTTTTTTAAGGAAAACAAAAATACATCGAATAAATACCTAATCCAAAAATCTAAAAAGCTCACAAGTAAGTTTTACTTTTAAACACAACCAAACACAATGGTCAGTTATCGGCATAGACTGGCAGTATTTGCTGAAGTGAGAAAACATCTTATGAATTCGATGAATCTTTGTGAATACTTGCAATGCAAGAACAAGACACAGCCCAAAATTTGCGGTGATTTCATCATTTTGAGGGCATCTAAGACGTTTTGCTGTCCAGTTGTTACACGCAACATTTATAGCTTTGTCTTTTCTTTGCAGAAAGAAACTTTCTCTGAATCAGAAATCTTTTTTCCCCTTTCCTTTGCTTTTTCTTTGCTTTCCATGGAGGAAAAATGAATGTAGCCTTTTGTGTTATTAAACTTCATCGGTAAAAGACATTGATTCTCTATAATATTATAGCTTCTTTTGACAGGGTAGGATAACAAAGCAACCCGATTTAAAAGTTAATCACTTTGATTTTTTATTGATCATTAGTTGTTTTTATCAGCTTCTTTTGCTTTTGTTAATATATATATATATATATATGTATATACATATGAAAGTGATTATTACTGCTGATACCAACATTATGATTAAACAACTATGTACCAACCTTATGATCATAAGACTATGCACCGACCTTATGACTATACAACCATGATCATTTATGATTATCGTATAACCATATGACTATGATCATTTATGATCATAGAGACTAAGAAATGATCTCACTATAACAACGGTTATTTAAACTTTATCTATTGAGATACGATAGTTAAGTGTTAATAACTAATGAGCGGTTATAAAACGATTAATTAACTATTTTTTTTATTTTGCCTATATATATATATACACATATGAAGTTGAATCAGAAAAAGGGATGATGAATTTCCCTCTACACTCATTAACGAACATAAAATATCCATCACGTCATAAAACTAACAAAATAACTTACATAGAATCAACTACCTTTTCAGAGCAAAAGTAAATCAAGAATTAGGGTTAAGAAGATATTTATCCGACTATTGCTAGCTAGTTTATTTAATATTTATGGTCTTTGAAGGCGATTAATTAAAGTTGTATATCTTCTTAAATTAAAAGTTATACACTTTGCGTTTCCAATCAAGTCTTGTTCTCATTTAGATATGAAAAAGTGATTATATATACCCCTTTTGAAGTGTACCACTCTAAATTATGTTATTGAGGAGCATGGACATGACATTTAGTCAAGTAGGTCACTCTTTGTAACATGTAAGGGTGCAATCAAGCATATCATTGCCATGGAAAATCCTAAGTTATCACCTTATCTATGAGTCAATAAAGTCAGTGCGGTCACGGGGCAAATCCTTATTAAAACACACACGTTAGAATAAAAGCAAAAAGCAACACAGCGTGACTATTAGACAAGTATCTTATATGATCAGGATCAGTGCGATCTTAACTTCATAGAAACTTATATGAAATTAACTTTAGGATACTCTAGTGTCTAAACTATGTACGTATCTTCTCGAATTATAAAGCATCAAGTCATGACATAAATTAAAGAGTCATATAGTCGACCCTCAAATTATTCAAAAATAAAAAGGGGACTAGTTTTATATTTATGCTCTTAGCTTGAGAAAGCAGATTCTCAGACTCCAACGCCTTGTCTTCTTCTTAAACACTTTTAAGCCTTCCAACTTTAGACCTGCTTTTAAGGGGTTTGCCAAATGTATGTAATTTATATAAATAAAGACACTCACAAACCCACACGCGTTTGTGCGTGTAGGCCCAGAATAATAATAAATACCACTCAGTGGAATGTCCCTAAATATAGTTCAGCAAAAGCAAGTCGAGAAATTCTTTAGTTTTTGACCTAAAAAAATAAACATAAAAATGCTTTACACTTCATTAATTAATGTTGCGTGCTTTGGCATACCTTTTCGTTCATTAATTCATCCTAACTCACATCTGTACTGGGAATGAGACGAAACACGAGGTTTAATTTAAAGAATTATATAGATAATTGTGAAGGCACTTAATTATGAAGAAATAATTATTTCAAAAAGTGGCTTTGGATTAATTGATTAATTAATCTATCTACAAATCACTAATAGTGGTGCTTTGACTTTGAAATTGACAGATTAAGACTTGTCATAAAGAAAGTTCTATAAATATTGTAAATGGTTTTTGTAATATAAAGATGTTCAGTACAAATTGATCAGGGTTTCTTGTTTTTTTAATTATATATAAGTAACCAATTGTGCCCTCTTCCCACAATTTGAAAGAAAGAATATGCTCTTTCTGACAATCTTTCTTGATTATATATTATGTATTTGCATATGTAATAACATATCAAGTTGTCTCCTTTTTTATTATTATTTTTGAGGTTAAAGTTCTTGACTATATATATCAAAATTAATCATGCATAATCAATCATTTTTCCTTGAAAAGATAGTTGCATTTGGAGATCTATAATTCCCCTATGATTAAGTAGGGTTAATTAATTAGGAGTAAAAAGTTTTGCATTTTTTTTTTTTTGAATTTTGGTCATGTTAAAGTTTTTCACTTTAGTGAAGAACATGATCGATAAGCAATGATAAAAAACTAATAGCTTATTTAGACCTTTATATCATGCAACATATACTTATTTTCTAAAATATATTCATTTACATTTACTTTAGTCACAAAAAAATAAGCGTCTTTTTTTTTTGTGTAAACGTTATTATAATCTAGTAAGAATATTCATTTCAATAGACGTCACCAAACTACGTACGCGGTTTTAACTTGAAGTATCTTTTAAAGTTGCATGGCCTACTAGAGTTTAAGATTCTTTCTGAAATCATTCGATCTGGATGTGCAATCATATTACCAATTGGCTGCAGGTTGATTTACATCAGTCTTCTTTGCTTTTTTATTTATTATTATTATTATTATTTATTTATTTATTTTTTTTTTGGTGCTCATAGTCCTAGCTACTGGCTAGGTTGTCAAAATAAAACTTAATTAAAAGTACGGGGTTTTGTGGAAAAAAAATCCAACGATCTAACATATACTGTGCAATTGTTCACAACATTCCAAAGATGCAAACATATAATTGCAGAGAAGACAAACAAACTAGCTTTAAAACACACTTTCAAAACCATAGGCAGAACTTTAATCACTCATAGTGCCACTGGTCACCCCGGTGACATTTTTTTGCAAGCTTTACTTTCCGGCCATGTGACCATGTTTATAGGTTTGCTGGTAAAGTAGATGACGAAGACGACTATCCTAATTGAAATGGGCCACAAGTCCTCAAAAACTCATTTATTTTAATAACCAAAAACACAAATTAAGAAAACCACCCTTACGGTTAATTAATTTAATGTCTAAATAACATTTATTTTAGCTTAACAATAAAGATGATTCACCCCACAAGATGTAATTTCTGGTTATGCTACTGTTTGAAACATTCTATTATCCAACTTATGGTATGGTTGTGATTAAATGAGTTAACCTCAAATAATCGATAAAGGTAATAATGATTGTTATAATTGCATATTTTATCTTTACAGAACATTACAAACACAACTTTCATCTTTTTTTTTTTCTTTTGAAGGCATCTTTTAGGATTTTTGAAAGTGCAAACAGCACATATGGTAGCAAACCATGATGCAGAAAAACAGCCTTCTGTGAAATCAATCTTGGAAGATAGTGAGAATAATAAGCTTTGGAAAGTGAAAATCAAAGTAGCCCTCCCTATAAAGAGGAAATGCTTTAAACGATAAAGAAACTGACTATTTTAAAATAGAATATGATTCAAACTAATCACATAACTGGCTATTTTAAAATAGAATATGATTCAAACTAATCGCATTTATATATTTTGAGTAATTATCCATCTATACGAGGCCGATCTCTGTTAATTACTCAATTTTAAAAAATCTATATCTATTTCAACATATATAGGAATAAACTGCCAACATGGGCTAAGTCTTATTCTCAATTACAATTGACTAATTAAAAGAATATTCTTTACAAAAGATTTTGAACCAGAAAGATAGTTCATATATATCAATAAGTTGAAAGTTAAGATTTAAGGGGTTGAGACAAAACTTGTCGAGACCTCACTCTAACTCAAACGTTATGTAGGTAGCCTGCTGTATGCTTTGTTGAGTCATATATATAGGATGATTTTAGAAGCACGATTATATATGGCAAATGACTGCATGCTACCTAGATTCATCATTATGAGTATTAATGGTGAACTGAAATAACATGATAATCGTAATTTGAATAGTATTATATATTTTCGTGCACAATACTTAATGTTTCCTTCCTTCCGTTTATGTAAAATACTGTCAAACTTTGCTAAATCGGATCGTCTAAAAAGTATATATATCCGTGGATAGGAAAATGTTTAGAACAAGAATGATTTTATAGCATATTATTATTATTATTATTATAAAATGATAAATATAAGGTGTAGGATATGTAAGCATGGTCAGGGCTATGAGGGAAAAGGGCCAAAAGCAAAGGCAAGCTTGCCCATACTCTGAATTCACGTTCCCCCATTACCTTTTCGTCTTGATTTGAATTCTTGTGGGCCTAATCAAATAATTATTCATTTTTTTCTTTGATGGAATAATTAATAATGACAGCTTATATTCTTAACTATAATTAATTAATTGGAAAGTTAATTCCTTTTTCTGATCCATATCTCACTTTGTATAATTATTTAATTATACATGACCACAAACAAACAAAATCACCAGAGAAAGCTGTGCTTCTATTATAACGTTTTTATTATTTTATATTTATTTTTAATTTATAAACTCTATCATCTAATTAATTGATTATTATCGTACTTTAATTAATTCTCACAAAATAATTCTTAAAAAATAATAATATTATTATCATTATTGTTGTTGTTATTATTGTTATTATTATTATTATTATATGGACCTATTAATGCGGATCAAACTGAATGACTTAAAATCCATGCATTTTCGGATGCTTGTTTTGTTGAAATAACCTAATTTTATTTTTTTAATAATATTTATTATTTTGTCATAGAGTTTAATTATTTAGGTTTATTATATTAGTACTATAGTTGGGGATCATGATTACATGATGTCCGTGAGAATTCTAGAAGAGATTTTAATACTAATGAATAAAATGAATTTTGTAACAATAATTGTAAAGGTTTGGTTAATAACTATAGAGAATTTTAAGAGCATTCGTGGTAATTTAGAGGTTAAAAGTTTATACATTGGAAGATGAATTCAATTGAATTTATTATTATTTAACTTTTTCTTTTCTTTGCTTTCTTTTTTCTCTAACTTTTCTTTTACCTTCTCTCTTTTTTACTTGAAGGGTTTTCTTTTTCATTCTTGATTCAATATTGCTACTTGAAGTGTGTATACACACATACACATTAATGTTTTTATAATCTTCTCACACTTGCAAAGTGTCAAGTTATTTTTAACTAGTTGACTTTATCTATTCAATAGATTCAAATCGAGGTAGAAAAATCGTATTGAACTTCTCCATATTCATGCACGGAGAGACAGAAGCCAATTAATTAACTCAACAATAAAAGTATTTGTTTACAGTCGTGTATATTCGGACTTCTCCACAAATATATCGGAGAGATAAGAAACCGGCCTAGCTAGAAAGTTGCACAAACTTGAGAGAGAGAGAGAGAGAGAGAGAGAGGATTTGAAAAAGAATGAAAAGAAGAGAAAGGTACATAAACACAGGTGTATGTCACAATAATATATGTATTGCAAATGGGTGCAGGATCTATGGTTAGGCTTTTCTTGTTTGCCACTATAATTCTATAATAACAAACATCATTGACAAATTACTTAATAATTCAACATTAATAATTCATATGGCAAAATTAAATATATAACTCAATTACAAAATAACAGATCGTATAATTAATTAGGAACTCATGAATTCAAATTGTTATTGATATTCTACAAAGAGCTTCAATATTTTATATTTTCAAGCTTCAAGTCTATTACGACTAAGTAACCAGTCTATCATGCTCTCACTCACATTACATTCGAGATTTCTAATTCCATAAGCTACCCACAGCCCAATATTTGAGTAAACTATAGAACCTCTTTCACTTCAACACTCGATTGACCTTAACCCAAATCCTCTCTAGCGCATTGAGCGGTTTACGTACCTTCTCTCTTTTCTGATTATTCTAACTGAAAAATAATGCTTTGTTAATTCATTTCTAGCTAGGTTGAGAGGAAAAAAGAATATTAAATTTTATATTAATGGTTAGATACACAATTCCTAGAGGCTACTTGCCACGCTGCATGCTACACATACATAAACACTTTACACAATTACAATTGACATTATTTTGTTTTTCACATATCATGTCACTTTTAAATTCATCTAAATCTAAAAGCCCAGATTCATTATGTAAAATTTTATGTAAGCTTAAAATTTTCTTGTTGTAATATTTTGTGAACTCTATGTCTTGAAATGACTCACTTTTTATCATGCATGCATTGACATACCGCATAAACGTGTTTAAGCTCAAAGTGCTATTTGGACACCTTCCCTTTACAAATCCTTTTAGAACGCTGGTTCGGATTGTCGAAGAACTCGAGCCCAATACAAATTGTCCGAGAGGAGAATGATGATATCATAGAAGTGTCAAGTTGACATCATGGTATCCAACAGGGCGTCCTGATAAGGGATGTGGCTTCCTACATTGTCCTTTCGGTCGTAGTTCTGACATTAATAATAATGAAACTCATTGTATCTATGTATTTGGGATTATTTCCACTGGTCCCTTCATTTCTCATGTATTTTTGGTCATTCTTCCTTGTGTTTATTATGTCTGTCTAAAATATGCTTTTTACATTGTTTTCATAAATTCTCGTTAATGTTTCAGAAATTTCATTTTTGCACACTTGTTGTGGACTATAATAAAAACAAGAAATAGGAAACAAATAGTCATCAAGACAAGAAAAAGATTAGTTATCTACTGGTATATGTAAAATTATATGCTCCCTGTAGTTCTAGATATATGTACAACACTGACAAAAATGAAGAAACATATTAATCAAATCCGTCTGTCTTAATAGATTACCATCCAAATGAGTGTCATGAACTGAACGAACATCTGATGCCAAACTAATAATTGCCCGTATGATTTTGATTTTTTAAGAATTAATTTTGTGAAATGGGTGAATTAATTATGTGTGGTTATAAGAAATGACTTTTTAGTGAGATACAGACCATCGTCATGTAAGATATGAGCATTGGAGCCTGAAGGCACACAATCCCTTTTACATATTGGGAACTTAATTAGACGACTGGAAGTGCATCATTTTTTTATTTTATTATCGGCAGATCCTTTAAGTTAATTAAGCGTGCTAGGGATCATTGACTGTCATGTAAAAGTAAAACACACTGTTTTAATAGTCTATATAATGGCTTATTTACTAAATTATATATATATATATATATATTTTTTTCATATTTATCTTAATTTTTCATCCCTTTGTTTTCTTGAAAATAAATTTCTGATATTTTAAGTCCTCGCCGAATCTAGAACTGACTTATCAATACGTGAGATCGGCCCAATTCATTGTAAAAATTAAGTCACTTGAACATATATGTGGGTTTCATTGGCCTTCCATACTTCCAGAGTATTTGTACATACCTCATGTACATAATTTTTACAAACTTACATAAGTTCCAAAAGTTTGTCATTTCAAAGAAGATGAAACTATGAACATTTATACATGGGGTAATGTAAAAATGATCTTCCATCACATGTGCGGCTGGCGGGAGATGGGGACTAGGGGTAAGGTACAACTAGATTAATTCTTGTATTTTTGCCCTTTCTTGGATTTAGCATTATTCCACTCTCTACCATGAAGTATTAATCATATTTACTGGACCACAAGAAAAGAACATAGACAAATAGATCATCCATATTTCTTTGGGACACCTCTCTTCTGATAAAAATTCCACTTGATACACCCGGAATACAAATGTAAAGACACCAACTTGTGGCTATAAGAGGGGTGTATAGATATATATAGAGAGAGAAACAGATAAATACAAACACAGAGAGAGAGAGAGAGAGAGAGAGAGAGAGCACGCATGGCTGCATCATTTCTCCCCCACAGACTTTTGTCTAAAGCCTTGGGATCGAAGGCTGGGATCTTAATCATGTCATGGAGGAAACCATAATGATCTTCCTGAAATTGCAGAGTACTGTAAACACACAGAGAGAGAGAGAGAGAGAGAGAGAGAGTATTTTGTTTTATTTTATTTTATGTATTCTATATATTCTACGATTAAAGAATTGTCGGTCTGAGGTTTGAAGAGAAGGGATTGTTTTCATTGATATATGTTCTCTCTTCCTTTCCCTTTCTTTTCAAGGAGAAAGATTTGGAAGAGAGTAAAGGGAAAACCATATATGAAAAGGTGCTAAAAGCAAAGGAGAAGTTGTGTGTGTTCTTGGGTGTCACCTGAACTACTGTTCCTTTGAATCTAGAGAGAGAGAGAGAGAGAGAGAGAGAGGGATTAGGTTTGGATTTTAATTATTAATCTTGGGATTTTCAAGTGTCTTTAAAAAATTATCACTTCATTATGGAGTCTGCAGATATTCATCATCAACAAAAGCATCATCTTCAAGATCATCAACTTGTTATTAATGCCGCTAGTAGTTCTCCTTTCCATGGAACAGCTGGAAGCACTCATTCTTGGACCCCTAACCCCATTTTGTAAGTACTCTTTCTTTCTCTTTCACTGAATCTCTCTCTAAACTGGGAACTTGAAGCTCAACTTGAGCTAGCTCCTGAATCATTGTCATTTTATGGTATTATTATGATTCTTTATTAGTACTACTTGTGTCCAATCCCTCTTTCTTTACATTCTTTAGTGATTTGATGTACATCAATATTAGAACATGTTTAATACACACTATTAGATTAGAAATGGAACTTCGGGTTAACGAAGATCTTTAATAGTGCTACATGCAATTGATGTTTTTCGAGTAATTCGTAAGCTTTTTGCAGAAACACAGATAGCTTTATCAGTTCATACCCTAATGGAAGCATTATAAATCCGAGGCAGTTGCAGCAAAATCAGAATCCGCTCTTTTCCAATATGGTTCCGGAAATGGGATTATTCCATTGGGTTAATCCGGCAGGAAATTTCCAGTCTTCAAGAACTAAGGAAGAATTTTCAGATAATTTTAACCCTAAATTCACAGAGGTTTTGAACAGCGAGTCATCAAGTGGTGAAGATTTTTGCATAAATCCCTCCCCGGCCTACAATAAGAGTAACGAACTAAGAGATTTGCCATTGAACGATCTAAGTGCGAAGCTTCTGCTCAAGACATTTTCTTCAGGAAGTCTTGTAAATGGGCAGAATTTTTCTTCAGAAAATCTGTATAACTCTTCAACCACAGGCATCACTGGAGCAAATGGAATTCGAGGTTTCAGTCAGATATTTCCATCAGTAAACATTTCGGATTTGAATCAGTCGGCAACTCCATTGGCAAATTCAGGCAATCTGGACACGAACTTGCAGGCACTGGATCTCCTCACAGCTTCAAAATTTAATGGAAGCTTTATGAACCAGAATTCGCCAAATGATTTTGGCCTCTACAAACAAGGGATTCGTTATGGCCTTGATCAATCCCAGCAACCAAGCCAAATGCCATTGAACTGCCATAATAAGGTTTGCATTTTGTTTTCCTTCCTTTTTCTCCATTCTGGTTAATTCCAGAAATTACTGTCAAAAATTCAATTCAATAATTGATATCGAATACTATAACTTGCAGGCGAAATAGTTAAACATGAAGATAGACAATTAAATTCTTTCATTCATTCCAATAACGTTTTGTTTTAATGTCTTTAAGTTTAAGGTTTATTATTAACATGAAGACTGGATAAATCTACGTCAGAAATATCTGAAACAGTAGCGATATCTGGAACAGTGCCTGGGATAAAAGCACAGCCACAGAAAGAGTTTTTCTTATGAAATTTGACTCTATTTGATTTTTCTTTGAAAAAATAGGAAAAAATACAACTTTTGCTTTTTTCCTTTTCTCTTTACAAAGAGATTGATGATATACTAAAAGGAAAGCCTTCCCTTTTCTCCATTTTAAAGGCTAATTCAGCTTTATGTATTATTTCCGCCTTTTCCATATACATATTTTAATTTTCAGGAGGGAAGGAAAAAATGAAAGAAAAGATTGAGTCTTTTATCAATGGATTTTGACAAGATATATGGCAATTATTGTTCTGATAAATTTTACCTTTTTGGATTTTAAAGATGCCACCCTTAAGTAATGGAGTTGCAGAAGCAAAACGAAGCTGCAGCAGCACTACTACTACAATGGAGTCCAAAGCACCCAAAAAACCGCGTACTGAAACACGTGCATCTTGTCCTCCTTTTAAGGTATATATAACATAGTACTTATAGATATTTACTAATTATCATATTTAACCTCAGTTTAATAATTATGGTTTCTTGATTTTTGTTGAACTGAATTTACCAGGTTAGAAAAGAGAAATTGGGAGATAGAATTGCTGCTCTTCAACAGTTAGTAGCACCTTTTGGCAAGGTAATTACCTTTTAATTTACTTTTCTTTTCAAACTCGTTATCATAAATTTCTCCCTTGATTATGGTTTAATTAGGACATGTATGTTTGTCCTGCATAATTACCTTTTTTTAACTAAAAAACTCACTTTTCTCTTAACTTGTTTTTTTCTAAAGCAACTTTAAACAGAAGCAAGCATGTTGTATACTGAGTGCATGTCTCCCCATAATAATGGCTGATGAACAGTTAAATTTTACAGAGAAATAAAGAAAAATTCTGCATGCCTATCATATATGTAATCAACTTCTAATATTTGAAAAATTTTGATGAACAATTAATTATTCATTAATTGCATGCGGGGGGGATGAATACTGCAGACAGACACAGCATCAGTACTGATGGAGGCCATTGGTTATATCAAATTTCTCCAAAACCAAGTTGAGGTAATTACTCGCACCTTAACATTCTTCTTTGTTAAACTCATGTTTTTGTCTTTCATCCGTTATATGCCCGGATAAATATAATCTACTTAATTAATCATTATTAACTACTGAGATTAATTAATGTAGCTTGTGTAAGCAATTAATATAATCTCCTTAATTAATCATTATGTTCCATTTTGAAGATCATTATTCGAAAAACGTAAAAATGAATTTGCGCCACCTTTTAGAGAGATCAAACCAGAAAAAGAAATTTTCGTATTTTGACTAGTGGAAATAATCCCAGACTCTTAAGCGCGTGTCTAACAACTGTTAGGTGAACGAGACTGCTATAATAAATTATAAGTAATAGTAAATAGTTCATTTTCCATTAGATCCATAAGAAATATGTAATTCTGAGATATCATTTGGAACTTAATTGCAGACTCTAAGCGTCCCTTACATGAAGTCCTCTCGGAACAAGAATAGAGCAACGAAAGGGGTAAGTAACTAGCTCTTTCTTATAAACCGACGATATAAGTGTATACAAATTATTACTTATTTGCAAGTAGGCGATAATCTCACGAAATTTTAGTGCATATATATTCATTTTGTTTTGGCTTGACCTGTCATCACATACATGCACCTATGTAAAATTAATTAATGAACGCTGTAAATATTTAACAATACTGTTTAACATGAAAGCGAAACCATTAGAAAATTAGAAAATAGGATCCTTTGTTAAGCCCTAATTACATAAACTAGAAGGTACGTTATGTGATCTTGGCATATTACTATCATATTCATGTTTCTCTTTATATCTGAAGGAAAAAAGATGTAATATCATTCACTCAAGAATTATAATTCAAATTCCAATTCCAAAGTCTACAGTGCTAAAAAGATGAATTATAAGCATAGTTTCTTGTGGAATTATATATTTACCAGGTGCCAACTGAGAATCAAATAGACGAAGCACACAAGAGAGATCTCAGAAGCCAAGGGTTGTGTTTGGTTCCCCTGTCGTATGTAACTGACACTGGCAGTGGAGTGGTTTGGCCGCCTCATCAATTCGGGCGAGCTACTTAAGAAGAAAAATATCCCTTCCTATATATCATTGTATGTGTACTTGTCATGACAATATTTACTTAATTAGGGCAAGGTGAACTGCAGAATCCCTAGTGTGCATTGATGGAGCAAACTTGGTCATCCTACAATAAAAAAGAAAATAAGTTTTAAGAGAAATTAAGCACTAGGAATGGACCAAGTTTGATCCATTGATTTTATCTAGCTAGCTAGTAGTGCCATGCATGTTAATTTCTATTGTTTCGGGTAAACTAATTTTAATATAAAATCTTCATCTATTTTCGCTTGCTTCTTTCTTACCCATGTGTTGCACAGGAAAATCACTCATCAAATATGCTACATAAAAAATATTATAAAATTTCAATAAATTTAAGAAACACATCATCCACAAAATGCTGATTCAGATTGTCTTTTTCTCAACTTGGATGATAAATGTAAGTCCTCCAGTTGTCATTGAATTCTTTCATTGTAATACAATTAATTACTTTTCAATTTAAAACTGACAAAAAAGTAAGTGACCCAAAAAATCGAAAGTTTTAAATGAGTTGT
Source organism: Nyctanthes arbor-tristis (assembly GCA_963692815.1). NCBI lineage: Eukaryota > Viridiplantae > Streptophyta > Magnoliopsida > Lamiales > Oleaceae > Nyctanthes > Nyctanthes arbor-tristis. The sequence continues at coordinate 49,582 of CAVNYN010270729.1, read as the reverse complement.
GGAAAGAAATAAAATAAAAGTTAAAGGAATAGCCAACTAATAAAATTATTTTAATCCTACCTTTTTTTGGATTTTTTTTTAATGTCGGGGTGGGAGTTGAACCCTGAACCTTGTTCACATGTGTTTTATGCAATAATAAGGTGCAATATTTTTCACCTAATTAATTAAGCCAGGCTTGATTTCGTTTGTTAGTTGAAACCTTATCCCACTATGCAATATATATTTGAAGCATATTTTATTCTCCTTTTTGTATGATGGTGCATGTCAAATGTTTATGAGTTGTATGCAATTTATTATTTTTCCTCTTATGTTGATCAAGTATCAAATATATATGGACAAAATAATGGATTTATTTAAATTATTATAGTGTGAAGTTAGTTCACGAAATCCATATACATTTGCTCCTACAGATTAAAAAAACACTTATTAGTGTTTACAAGTATTACAATTTTTCAATTTCAGTGCATAATTGTGCAACAATAAAAGATAGATTAATAGCTTATATATTTGCTAAACAAAGGAGTATTATGCCATCTACTTAGAATTTACATTAGAGATTCTGCTACAAACCAATTACAAAGTGTTAGTGGTTCCTTTCTCTAGAGCATATCTGAAGAATATCATCACCAGCTTGAAAGGAATTCTCTAGAATATTGGGAAGAATACTATAGCAGGCAACTCTCTGGAAACAACGAGAAAATTGGCTAAGAGTTGCCACCGCCATCTGTGGAAGAAACTAGAGATTAGGAATTGTCATGTAATATAAAAATGATGCCACCCACATTGGCATCTATATATAAATACCCCAACAAATGTAACAAGGAATGGAAGCAAATTTGAGTGCTTAGAGTGAGAGTATGCTAGAGGAGAAAATGGGCCTGACAATGGAGGCGTGAAGTGAGTAGTGTGAAAGAGTAAGTGCTCAAGTAGTGTACAGTGCTTAAAAGTTATAAGTAGAGTGAATAAAAATAGAAATAGTGAGGGAATTAAGAGCATCTATATTAGTAGTGCTAAAATAAGTTGTTAGTAGAGTTGTAAGTTAATAACTCAAAAAAACAACCTATATTGATGGTGATAAAGTTATTGCTAAAAACATTTAATTTAAAAAGTTGTTAGTTTTATTGTTAAAGTTAATAATAAACTTTAACACTTTGTGTGATACTATTTCTTCTTTTTTTATTTAAATTAGAATTGGTTCATCTTTTGACTATTGAATTGATAATTAAATTCAACACTCTTAGTTAGATTCACTAATATGGTATAAATTAATAGCTAAGTTTAATTTGCTTAGGTGTCCTTTATCAATCACTAAAAGCTTTCCTTTTTGTTTATGTAGATAGTTAATTTTAACAGTACCAATGTAGATGCTTTAAAAGTGTCCAATTGTAAAAATATTTTGTGAGTATAATAAAAGTAATTTCATTGATGTATCTAAACCCAACAAATGGTATTAGAGCTAGTCGATCTAGGGGCAAGAGTATTAGAGTTGGTTGATCCTCGGACAACGATATTAGTGTCAGGTCGAGTGATTATCATTAAGGTCGAGTAAGGGGCTTTGCAAATTTAAGAGTAGGTTAATTAAGAGCTTGAAGTTTTTAGAGTGCGACATTAGAGGGGAGATTATTTGAGCTTGGAGTCATCGTGCATAATATTAAGAGTTTGAAGCTTAGAAAAGTTTTCTTAGTTACGAGGACGTAATCCAAGTCATGATAGGCGACTTACAAATGGCACGTAGAATTAAGAAGCCTAATAATCATAACTACCCCACATAGATGACATGCATGGAGTCGTACCTCTAAGGCTATGACTTGTGGAAAGTAGTTGGCGGCTATAAGGTGACACCGTCATAGGATGCTGGAGCTTTCAAGAAATGAAAAGTTAAAGCAGAAAAGGTCTTGTACGTGCTCAAGATAGTAATCGATAAGGAATTGCTAGAGCACATTAGAGACACAAATACACCAAAGAAAGTTTGGGACGCGTTGGCAGCGTTATTCTTCAAAAAAAAAAAAAAACGAGTTTGAGTTGTAGCTCCTCCTAAAACGAGCTACTGTCGGTAAAGTGAGCGAAATGACAGTTTGAGAATATTTCAATAAGGTAAAGTCTTTCTATCGTAAAATCTCTGAATTAGATTCAGATAGTAAAGTCTCAGAATTTAAAATAAAGAGAATAATAATACATGAGTTGAGACCAGAATTTAGAGGTATTATTGTTGTGATACAAGGTTGGCCAGAGCAACAATCTCTGGTGAATTTTGAAAATTTACTGGCTGACTAAGAATCGTTGACCAAGCAAATAGTAAGGGTTTCAATAAAGGAAAAAGAAGAAAATGTGTTATTTAGCTACAATAGGAAAGCAGGAAAAAGAGGTTTTGCAGCAAGGGGAGTTCAAAAAGATAGCGACAGAAGAGGACAACACGGTGGATATAAGTGAAATAACAGCCCATATTATGTTTGTGGCAAATGAGGCCATTATGCTCGAGAATGTTGGTATAAGAAAATGCCAATAGAAGGCAATGTAGCAACACATGTGTAACAAGGGTATGAGAGTGAAGAAGAATAAGACTTCAAGGCATGCTCTGCAATTAGTGAAGAAGCTCGTGGGAAGCAATCCAAGTCAAATAAGGAGAAATAATCTAGAGCAGTAGTGTTTCTACCTTTACAATTATTTAGTAAAGATGGTTCACCTAAAGACGAAGAACAGAATGAGGTGTCTAGTCAAGGATCATCTAAAGATGATTGGTTTGAAGACTAAAGACACGACGAGGTGTCTAATGAAGAATCAGAAGAGTAAGAATACGATGAGGTGTCTGGCAAAAAATCATCTGAAGAAAATTGGTGTGCTGACTAACAACACGATAAGACGTTTAATGAAGAGTCATCTTTGGAAGCATCAGAGAAGGTAGAATCTGATACCAGATCAGGTGAACAAAGAATGAAGAAGACCAGCCTAAAGGGATAGAACAACTCACCACTTGAGGAAACGCCTTCGGGATACAGATATCATAACCTAAAGGGATTCAATAAGGGATACAGGGCTGAAGATAACTCACCACTCTTAGAATCCACCAAAAAGATATAGAGATAAGAAGAGAAAGTATAACATTTCTCAAATAAACTTGTATTATATCTCAAACTTGAATGTTCTTAGACTTATATGATAAGCCTTTTATAGTTGAGACTTGGATGAACCCTCCAAGTATAGGCAATTACCAATGCAACTAAGTAAACAAAAAGAGATGACTTCTAAGAGATAAATTCATGTATTCAATGGTCAAATGACACTTAGGCTTCAGAAATTCTTGAGATGATGAAACTAGTCTAACTCCCGAGTAGGAAGGCAGAAGCGTGGAGTAAAATGCTAATATCTTGTTGTAGAAAAGTCCAAATGGAGATCCATAAAATTGTTTGTAATCCTAACTTCAAGGGCTTTCCATTGGTATCTTATTAGCCAAATAAATATGTCTGAGTAATTCCAGAAAATTCGTAAATTGTGACTTCCCAAATTCTATATACGCCTTGTGAAAATTAACAGACCAATGAAATAATTTTGATTTCTTTTGATTCAAGTGATACTCCTGTATCAAACACCCCTAGTTGAGAAATAATTGTCCTCGATTCTATTTTGTCATTTTCACCAGGATAAGGAGATAGATCCGCAACATTGAAAGTGTTAGCAACACCATACCTAGTAGGCAAATCAATCTTGTAAGCATTCTTACCAATTCGTCGAAGAACTTTGAAAGGTCCATCAGTTTTGGGATAAAGCTTACCATACTTTCCTTGAGGAAATCTTTCTTTTTGAAGATGAATCCAGACTAAATCTCCTTATTTGAACTTAGCATACTTGCAATGTTTGTTGGCAGTCTTCATGTACCTATCATTTTGTCTTTGTATCTTGTCTCGAACTTGTGGGTGCATCTTTTTTATGAACTTGACTCTTTCTTCAGCATCACCACTAAAATGATGATCACTAGGGTGTAGAGCTAAATCCAATGGACTCAATGGATTGTGGCCATAAACAATTTGAAATGGACTCTTCCCTGTAGATTGGCTAGTGGACTGATTATAAGCAAATTCAACATGTGCCAAAATCACATCCCATTGCCAAATGTTCTTTCCCATATAACTCCTCAATAGGTTGCCCGAGCTTCAGTTGATGACTTCAGTTTGACCATCTGTTTGGGGATGTTAAGATGAGTAAAACAAAGATTAGTTCCCAACTTCCTCTAAAGGGTACGCTAAAAATGACTCAAGAATTTTGCATCACGATCCGAGTCTTCCGATCTTAGGAATTCTATAGAGTTTGACAATTTTCTGAAAGTAAAGATCAGCAATACGAGAAGCATCATTAGTTTTGTTGCAAGGAACAAAATGTGCCATTTTTGAGAACCTATCTACCATCACCATGATAGCGTCTTTGTTCCTTTGAGTCTTCGGCAGCCCAAGCACAAAGTCCAAACTAACATCTTCCCAAGGAGCACTAGCAATAGGCAATGGATGGTACATACCTGTATTTTGCTTGCGAGTCTTGGCAACATGACAAACTTTGCAACGTTCCACATATCTTCTCACATCTTGTGCCATTTTTGGTCAATAGAAGTTTTCTTGAATCAAAGCAAAGTTTTGTCTCTTTGAATGTGTCCTCCTAATCCAGCTGAATGTGCTTCAATAATAATCGATTCTCGTAGTGAGCAGTGAGAGATGCATAGACGATTAGCCTTGAAAAGGAGCCCTTCATGGATAAGAAATTGTCCATAACTCCCATGTTCACATTTTTCCTAGATCTGTCCAAAGAAAGAATCCTTTTCATATTGCTCCCGTAGAACTTCAAAACACATAACTTTTACTGGCAACTGAGACAGCAGGGAGAGATCGGAAGCTTAGAGCATCTGCCATAACATTTTGGATGCCAGATTTGTGCTTAATTGTGAAATTATAAGGTTGAAGAAACTCAAACCAAGTAGCATGTCGCCTACTCAACTTCTGTTGGCTATTGATGTACTTCAAAGCTTCATGATCAGAATAGAGCACAAATGGTGTTGGAAGTAAATATTGACTCCAACGATCCAAAGCACGACATATTGCATAGGACTCCTTGTCATAAGTTGAATAATTCTTTTGAGATTCATTAAGCTTTTTACTAAAGAAAGCAATTGGTTTCTTTTGCTGACTAAGGACAGCACCAATTCCCACATTAGAAGCATCGCATTCAACCTCAAAAACTTTATCAAAATTTGGAAGAGATAGAATAGGAGCCTCAATCACCTTTTGTTTGAGAAGATCAAGGCTTTTTTGTGCCTCATATGGCCATTTGAAATAGCCTCCTTTCAAGCATTCTATAATTGGTGCGATAAGAGAGCTGAATCCCTTGATAAATCGACGATAAAAAGATGCAAGACCACGGGAACTTTGAATATCATGTATGGTCTTTGGTGTAGGCCAATTCAAAATAGCCTCAACGTTGCTTGGATCCATTTTGCTTTCTTCTTTGGAGACATCATAGCCCAAAAATATGAGACTATCAGTGAACAATCTGCACTTCTTCAAGTTCGCATATAACCTTTGTTCAATAAAGTTTGGAAAACTTCACGAAGGTGCTGCAAGTGTTGCTCTTTACTTTTTCTATAGATAAGAATATCATCAAAATATACCATAACGAACTTTCCAATAAGATGCTTGAACACATGATTCATCAAGCGCATAAATGTAGTTGGAGCATTAGACCATCTCGAGTCTAGAAAGCCGTCTTCCATTCATCTCTGGGCCTCATACGAATTTGGTGATAGCCACTTCAAAGATCAATCTTTGAAAATATAGAAGCTCTATGGAGTTGTTTAAGAAGATCATCCAATCGAGGAATAGGAAAGCGATAATCAATGGTGATTTTATTTATCGCTCTCTATCAATGCACATCCTCCACTAACCATCTTTCTTTATAAGAAGGGCCGGGACAGTACAAGGGCTCATACTTTTCACACCATTCCTTTGGCCAAAAAATCATCTACTTGTCTTCGTAACTTTTTATGTTCCTTTGGGCTCATCCGGTAAGCTGATTTGTTCGGCAAAATAGAAATTGGAACAAGATCAATATGATGTTGTATGTCTCTCACAGGAGGAAAACCATGTGGTATTTCTTCCGGTATAACATTGAGAAATTCTTCAAGAAGGGACTGCACCATGAATGGCAAGTCTTCATTCTCCTCATTTTCCTCAAAGACTACAAGAGCATAAGATTGATTTCCCTCCTTCAATTCCTTCTTGCAACCAGAAAGTGTTAGAAAAACATTTTCTTCACCTTTGGTAGACTTGGAAGTGCTTTCTTCTTTAGAAGAACCCAAAATGATTTTGGCATCATCTTGTGAAAAGTGTAGGTGTTTTTGTAGCCATTATGGATAGTTTTTCTATCATATTGCCGATGTCCAAGAAGTAGATGACAAGCATTCATAGGGACGACATCACACCATACATCATCCTTATATTTCTTTCCAATAGAAAAAGAAACAAGACACCGCTTATTTACCTTGATTTTGTTGTTTTTGCTAAGCCATGATAGCTTGTAGGGATGAGGATGATTTTCCATCTTCAAGTTCAATTTCTCCACCAATTTTGTCGACACCACATTCTCAAAGCTGCCCCTATCAATTATAACATCACAAAAAAGTGCATTTTGTGTGGAAAATATTCTTTCTAAGCCAATCATCCTTTTCTTCTTCTTGATGTACACTTAAGCTCTTGCGAATCACCAATGATTCTCCATGATCTGCATAAATAATTTCATCATTTTCGAATGGAACTTCTGGAGCATCTTGTGGATTCTCATCTACTTCATTGTTGATTTCTTCCTCAACTAAAATGACAACTCTTCAATGAGGACATTCCGAAGACATATGTCCATAACCTTGGCACTTAAAGCAACGACGAGAATTCCCCAAAGAAGATGTAGGTTACTTCAATCTAGATCCAACCTCCCCTTTGAAGCTGATTTAGAAGTGGTCCTACTTGGTATAGGTGAATTTGAAGTAGTGTTATCTCGAATTGTAGGCCAATATGTTCTTCCTTTTGCTTCCTTTTGTTGCTTCTTAACCTCGAGGGCAAGTTTGTAAACATCATTGTAACTCCAATAAAGTTGCAATTCCACTACATTTGCAATTTCAGCTTTAAGATCTCCAAGATAACGAGCTATAGTTTGCTCATCAGGTTCAACAAGATCGCATTTCATCATGAGAAGATCAAATTCAGCAGTGTGTTCTTCCACGGACAGATTCTTTTGTTTGAGATTGTGAACTTTAAGAAAAATATCTTACCTATAATTGTCCGGCAAATACTTTCTCTTAAGTTCCTTCTTTATCTTCTCCCAAGTCACAATCTTACTCCTTTCTTCATGTTGTCGTTGTCTCTTAAGATTCTCCCACCACAAACAGGCATGATTTCTCAACTTCAAAGCAATCAATTTTATGTTGGAATGTTTAGGCACTTCTTTATATTCAAAAATTCTTTCAACAGTATGAAGCCAATCAAGAAAGTCACCAGGTTGTATCCGCCCTTCAAATTTAAGAATTCCAATCTTAATGTTGAAATTAGGATCAAGATTGCGAACTCTTTGAACATGATGAGAAGATGAATGATCATTGTGTGTTTGATTATAAAATCAAAAGGGATTTTCTTCTTCTTCACTTTGATGTCCATCCTCCCAATTGTTTCCATTGACCTCATTAAGCTCATATTGTGCCTACCGTTGTTGAAGCTCCAGTACTTGTCTGCTTAATTCTTCATTTTCAACATCACCGACATCTCTTTCTCTAGCTAGATGAGCATCAACATTTACACCACGACGACAATGACCAGCCATGGGACCTAAGCTCTGATACCAACTTGATATTGGATCGGGTGAATGAAGAATGAAGAAGACCAGCCTAAAGAGATAGAACAGCTCACCACCCGAGGAAACGCTTTTGGGATACAGATATCACCACCCAAAGGGATTCGATACAGGGTTGAAAATAACTCACCACTCTTGGAATCCACCAAAGAAACATAGAGTTAAGAAGAGAAAGTATAACACTTCTCAAATAAACTTGTATTATATCTCAAACTTGAATGTTCTTAGACTTACATGATAGGCCTTTTATAGTTGAGACTTAGAACAACCCTCCAAGTATAGGTAATTACCAATGCAACTAAATAAATGAAAAGAGACGAATGCTAAGAGATAAATTCATGTATTCAATGGTCAAATGACACTTAGGCTTCAGAAATTCTTGAGATGATGAAACTAGTCTAATTCCCGAGTAGGAAGGCGGACTGACAGTGTGGAGTAAAATGCTAATATTTTATTGTAGAAAAGTCCAAATGGAGATCCATAAAATTCTTTGTAATCCTAACTTCAAGAGGTTTTCATTGGTATCTTATCAGCCAAATAAATGTGTCTGAGTAATTCCAAAAAATTCATAAATTGACTCCCCAGATTCTATATAAACCTTGTGAAAATTAACAGACCGATGAAAGAACTTTTGATTTCTCTTGGTTCAAGTGATACTCCTGTATCAGAATCACACTCAAAAAATATAAAAGAGAAGCTGCTTGAGTAGGATCAAGAGTCATTTTAGTCAACATCAGTAGGAGAGCTGTTTGAGGAACACAACGAGACATCTTGGCAGACATCAAAGATAGTAGAGCCGTCAAAGTCAGAAGAGATAGAAGACTTGCGGCAAGAGAAAAAGAAAGATCAAGCTTATGAAATAAGACAAAGTGCCACTGAAATCGATGATACATTAAGCCTAGAAGATAATGTTGAGGTACATATAAATTCATTGGGAATATCAAATGAAGCATTAGAGAAGTATCTCAACTGTGCCAAGGCAATAAAGCATAATAAATAGAGAAGTTCAAAGATAAAAGAACTTATTGTGCCAAAGCACAAAGAGACTAAAAGAGTTGATGATACAAGAATCAAAGATAATCAAACATGTCTTATAAGAATTGGAAGAAAAGGCTCAAATGGGAAGTTGGTGTTGAAGGGGAGAATTGAAGAATATCATCACCAACTTTAAAGGAATTCTCTAGAACATTTTGAAGAATATTATAGCAAGCAACTCTCTGGAAAGAGCTAGAGAAAATTGGCCAAGAGTTGCCACCGCGGTTTGTAGAAGAAACAACTAGTAATTAGGAGTTGTCATGTAATATAAAAATGATGCCATGGACATCATCACCAACTTTAAAGGAATTCCGTAGAATATTTGGAAGAATATTATAGTAGGCAACTCTCTAAAAAGAGCTAGAGAAAATTGGCCAAGAGTTGCCATCCCTGTTCGTGGAAGAAACTAGAGATTATGAATTGTCTTGTAATACAAAAATGATGCCACACCGACATTGGCACCTATAAACACCCCCAACAAATGTAATAAGTGAGAATTAGAATTGAAACAAATTTGAGTGCTTAGGATGAGAGTGTGCTAGAGGAGAAAATAGGCTTGAGAATGGAGGCGTGAAGTGAGTAGTGTCAGAGAGTGAGTGCTTGAGTGTTTAGGAGTTATAGTTAGAGTGAATAAAAATAGAATTAGTGAGGGAATTAGAAGTGTCCCATTGTAAAAATATTTTGTAAGGGTAATAAAAATAATTTTTTTGGTGTATCTAAACTCAACAATATCTTGGTATTTCTCTCTGTTGAATACTTACAATCAGAAACATAAGGTCAAATAAAATGAAAGCAATAAAAGAAGTTATAGTCATTTATTTAAAAGTGTATAAACAATGTTATAAGTAAACATTTCAGCAAAAATTAATACTGATATATTTTTTATATCCAAATTACTTCCAAGAATGAAACTCTACTTATATATTAATTGAATTAGACACCAAAAAGAGAACGATTAAATATAGCCATTTCTACGATGTATATGATGGCCCCGAACCCCAAATATTATTATGCAAAAATAGATCATGGCCCACACTACAAAAAAGCAACTTGCAACCACTTATGTGACATATAGAACCATAACACATGTAGGTTTAATCATCTCCATATTAACCAAATTCACTTTCACAATCTTATATCTACTTAGAGTAAACAGCATTCATTGTTGAATTTTGAGTTTGAACTTCGAAATATAAAATTTGATCATAATAGATCATTCAATATTGGTTAATTAATCTAGTTTAGGCACATTTTTTCAGTAGAAACAATCTAGTTTAATTAATCAACCATAAATAAACAAATTTACGGTTCTTTCAATCATTAAAGCAACCTCTTAAGGTTATGCCACAAACAAAATGCAAGAGAAATTATCAAATATGTCCAATAGTAAAGCAGTTACATGTTATTTTTTATTGTTATTGTTATTATTATTTGATAAGGAAAGCCATTGAGTGTTATTACCTTTGAACAATGCAAGTGGTGCAGTGGTTCCAAATGGAAAATATATACCAATCATGTATATTTTCAACCAAGACAACGGTTGCATTGGTAGCCAGATCAGTAAGCCTCTGTAACAAAAACAAAGTTGAAAAACAAAGGACTAACCATCATTCCCAGTACCAGCAACTAAAATAAAGTTGAAAAACAAAGGACTACGAGCAAGATAGGTTGTAGAAACAGAGATCTAGAAAAACCGACTTTACCTATATCTTCAAACATCTTATTTTTGCAATGCTTTTGTTGTTTAACCATTATTATATTGGGAATCACAACTACATGGTGTGCTTTAATACATGTTATATAGTCGTATGACACCATATAATATTATATATATGACACTAATTTTTTTATATATATCATAACATTAATTAAACAAACCCCAAACCAAAATCATGCATGCTTATTTTAGGCCTACTCTAGAATAAAGAAAGCTAATGGTCTAGTCTAAAATTGTGTATATCTGTTATTTTGAGGGTATATCTCTTATTAACAAACGTGAAATAAGAAATATTTAAAAAAAAAAAATTATACATACATTAGATAAACTATATATGATGTAAAACCGGCCGATTGCAGTTGCATAATTTATCATAATATCATACCATATCGGGTAATAATGCCAAAACTTATAAGAACGTGTTTGGCCGTTTTTAAGTAACTTTAATTTACTTGTAACTCATGCTAATTTTCCGCGTTACTTTTTAAACTGTTACCCTTTTTCTTATTTATAATAATACAATAATATTCAATGGTTATTTTGATGCAAATTTGTGACTAGATACAATATATGTTAATCAATAGAAGGTTGAGAATAAAGTTTTGAAAAAAAATTGGAGATCTAAATGCAAAAAAGAAGTAAAGATCGGTGAAAGAACATTAGCAAGGTCAACATGTCGTGTGATATATTATAACAAATTATGATGTTGATATAGTCATCACCTCAAATCTCCCTTTTTTAAAGTAATCTAGTTTTTTAACTTAAAAAAACTATATAATAGACATCAAATTCTAATAGAGCTTCCTTTTTTTTTTTTAAATGAAATTTACACTAAAAATTAGTAAATGAGAAATAGATAAAAATAAGAAGAAATATAAAAGGAGCATATTTAAACATAAAATCAGCTCATGAGAATTTAACATGACAGTGGGGGAATTGATCTACTCCTCCATCCGCCTAAGGCACGGTGGGGTCGGACTGGATCGATGTGCAAGTGGGGTTATTCAACTGAAATTTTTGTTCTATGTATTAATCCATTTGTTATATTCTTTTTCATTTTTTTAAAAATATTTTCATTTATTTTATATTTTTTATTACTTTTAATTAAATGGCTCGTTGTAGGCGGAGATGATGTGTGGGCCACATCCATCTTGCTCTATAGGTTTGCGTATAAAAAAAATACTTCTCCATTCAAGGCGGGCTCTCATGAGTTTGGGGTGAATTGAAATTTGATAACATCTGAAAAAGAAATATTAAAATTTGAAATTTGTAATTTTTATTTATTTACCGCATACTTATAAATTGTTAGGATGTTATTGTCTTTTTCAAACAGAAAAGTTAGATAAACGCCAAATTTAAAAAGTGATATTTGAAGTTATAATTGTCAAATTTGAAATGTTAAGGTTAAATATTGTGCAATAAAGCAAAAAATTAGAATTATATTGTTCTCATTATTAGCCTTTATTTAAAAGGCATGGTAAGAGTAAATGTCAAGCTGTGTTCCTCTTTTTCACCATTCTTGTTCATTTTTCTACCATTTTTCCTTTTTGATTGCCCTGGTTTCTCCCCCATGGTATTCTTTCTTTACGGTGAGATTTACAATTTTACTATTAATTCTGCAAATTAGATTTAATTATAACCAAGATTTATGCGATTTGACATTCGTACAAGAACGTATGAGCTAGTATCCCTAACAATAGGGATGGCATATACCCTGACCCGACCGAATACCTACGGTGTCTGGAGACGAAAAAGTCCGTTTAATAGGAGGCGGGGCGGATCAAGCTCTCCCCGATCCTACTCAGTCCGTTTAATTTATTTAAAAAAAAATCCCCAATAATTTCCCATTCCTCTTCCCCTTCCCCAACGGCAGAACTTAACCCCCCAAACCCCAATTCGTTTAATTTATTCAATTATCATTGTGTTAGGTTATATAGCAAAACGGATTAATAAATGTGACTTGATTAGTTAATTGATGATTGTCTACTTCGCATTTTTATCTTTAAGAATGAGAGTTGATATAATGATATTTAATTTGATGCTTATAGTCATATGTTATAAATCCTTTTTAATTAATATTATTCGACAATTGTATTGTGTGTTACAAGTAATTTATAATTACGCTAATAGCTATGGTTAACTTAATTTTGCAACTAGAGTATATCAAACCATCAAACCAATCAAATTAGAAAGAAAATTTTATTCAAAAAAATAAAATAAAAATTAAACGAGGCAGATTGTAGCACCAACCAACTTGAGCCCTGACCCGAAATTGGTGTAGTTGCGTGGGGTGGAGGCTGGCCGATCCGTTTGAAACTCGACCCGTTGCATCCCTACCTATCGAATTTTGCTATTTGTACCAACACCTCCGAAAACTTATACCACATATGTCCCACAAAAAAAGTCATGGTTCTATTTTCAAATAGAATAAGAAAAGTTCATCTACTAATATTGAAAAAGTTATTTAAAATCATTTTTCTATCATACCCGTTTATTTAAGATGCTCACATTCCGGATCAGAGGTCTTGAGTTTGAACCACACTTACCCCTTCTTAAATTCACCCCCTCTCTCTCGCATATTCCTCTTGTATAAAAAAATAAAATAAAAAATAACAATGCATATTAAATTAAACAAGGGCATATAAAAAAATTTATATATTTCAACTATATATTTTTTAAAAAAATTGGTTTATATTTTGGAAATGAGGAAAAATAAATACTTGACTATGTTTGTGGAATGGAGGGGTACAATTGACAAATGGTAGAAATTTATTTATTTACAAACAATGATATCTATTACCTATGATCATCATCTTAACAATGTGTTTGATAAGGGTAATTAAATATATGATACCTTCCAAATAAACTATTTTGTCACATATATCCATTATGTACAACTAGTAGTGACTGGACTCACATGTAGCTTTCTCTAACGCTATTTATCTAGATTGGAGATCGGTCTCTAATTTATTTAGTATTTCTATAATTGAGAAAGGATAATTATAAAAACATAAAGACGTCCACCAATTTGTTATTCAATAAGATGTCAAGTCTCCAGTTTAAATAAATAGTATTATTCTTCTTGAAAAAAGCTCCCGAGATCGGAAATAAAATTCATACGTGAATTTCCTTTCTCATGTCATAATAGTTTAAACTTGTCCCAAACAAGCACAAAATTCAGTAAGCTGAAGCAAACACGCCCTTCCATTCTCCGGCTCTCAAGAGAATCTCTTATCTTCTTTAGTCTCACTTCCTGTTGCCTTTATCCAGTCTCCAGTGCCACACCTGTCGGTTGTTAACTATCCAAAAGTCTCCAAACCAATCCCCTCCATTTTCTCGTCTCCCATATATTGCTTATATCCTTAATTCCTCCTCTTGAAAGATCAGTGAGAGGAAAAACCGAATATTTCTCTTCGTGTTTACAGCCACGACTCCTCGATTGAAGCTCGAGTAGGCGTTTGAGACATTTATACAGGTCTGATGTATATACGAAAAGAAATTTTCTGAATTCTGTATTTTAAAGCTAAAGAGAAACCCCCACCCCCCAAAAGGAGGGGGAATTGTGAAGATTTTTTTTTTAAATTAAATTGCTGTTCTTCTGATTGAATTAGTTATAGTTTAGGCGACTTGTGTTTATTTAAATTTGTACGATCTAGGTAGTTTGGATTACCAGATTGTTCGGATTTCTTCTTTTCTTTTGTAGAAGGTCGTTGGCTTATTCAACTTATTTTGTAGGCGATCATTGTCTACAATTGGGTTTGCATATTCAAATTTCAAAGGGTCATTGCTTTATTCAACTCTGTAATGGTGTTGAACACGTACAAATGAAATAGTTCTTTGGGAGAAAGAAAACAGAACATGATATTACATGATATTCAAAGTTTGGTTCTTTTACTAACAGGAATTTGAATTGAGAAGTCATGTTTTTACGCCATTTGACAAGTTGTCCAAAGAAAAGAGATTCTTGTTGAGTGCCTAGATTTTAAAATCATATTATACGTACTTTCTGTTATCAATTTCTACTATGTAAAATTTTAGCCGTGAGATGATATTTTGTTGATTTTGTGGATTTTAAAGGATTTAAGATGGCTTCTCTACAAGGCCCCGTTGTTTGCCCTGTAATTCGCGCAAAACAGACTGGAGGGTATTCTGTACCTATTAGTTCATCTCTACTGAAAGCTAAAGTAGTCAGAAGTGCATTCTGGGGGCTTGTAGGAATCAGTTGCGGTGGGACTAATGTCAAAAATCGACATTATTTGCGGAACTGTAAGACTATTCGGTGCACTTTTAGTTCATCGTCCAACGGAAATGGTAGCACGGCAGGAAATCCAAATGAGAGCGATTCTGATTACGTGAATTCGAGCGTTATTGAAGCTGGTATGTGGATTCTTTAATTACTTGTTTTTTTCCAAAGTCAATGTCTCTGATTTCATGTTTTATGTAACTTTATAATTAGAGAAATTTGTCATTTTTCCTGTCTTTCCAAGAAACAACAAGTCATAACGCTGAGGAGCTTTTGCTTTGAAAATTTGTGAATCAACATAGAGAAAATATAATAAATTTGGTGAAGAATAATTTTTCATTTTGAATGTTAATGGAACTGAACATGTTATAGTTTACCAAGTTCTGGCAGAAAAAGAGTGTTGTCAATTTTTCGTGCTCTTAGACAGATCGACAAACTATTTGAGAAACACGATTATTTACATAAGTTTAGTCTACAGCACACTCATTCTCCTGAAGATCAAAGTCAATTTTATTAGACTTGAAACGGGCACAATTTTCAACCACAAATAATGGCGACTTGAATTAAGGACTTCTGTACCCACCTTTATACCTTGCTGAATAGCCTTTTATAAGGAGACTCATTTATTCATTCATTTAAACTTAATGTAGGTTTCTTCTTAGAAGATTTCAAAATTTTTCTTTTGCTTTGAGGAATTTCTATGATGACGTGCTATGTTTGCACTAGGCAGTAGACAGCTTCTAGTAACTTGTTGCAGATGCTTTGTACCTGTTTCATATCCTGTAGCTAATGGCTCTGCTTTTTTGAAAGTGTACTATTCTACTATATAATACTTGTTGATCTTATTGGAGGATGTCACAACTGCTATTGCATGAGCACTGTATAGCAACCACATGCTTATGCCCATAGAGCCATAAGCGGAGAAGTTCCACCAGATATTTGCTTCTAAATTAATTAATTAATTTTTTTTTTCTCTTTTGAGTAGTCGAGGTCAGAAGTGGCCGGGATGGCTTCATGATCAAGATGAGAGATGGCCAGCATTTGAGATGTGTCCATAATAACCCTCAGGGAAGTCATCGGCCTGATTATGCTCCGCATCCTGCAATTGTATTGAAGATATAAGATGGGAGCGGACGTCTTCTGCCAATAATTGTTTGTATGTTGATCTTTAACATTATGATTATAGCAATATGCCTTATTGTGAGTTTATATGCCTTTTATTTCAGTTCAACCTTGATCCATTTTTTTCCCCCACAGTGGAGATGCCAAGTGTTCTCCTAATGGCAGCTGTGCGCAATGTCCAACTAGTATGTTTCGCCTCTTTGTTTGTTCCCATCAAAATTTTCGAATAAGTTCTTTATTAGTATTGGGTAAAAATGGGTCACTTTATTAGTGAATTCTTACCTTGTTGTCCAAATAAATAATATCTATTTCTAGTACCAATCGATAAAAATTTTCTTCTTTCTAAATCGACTTTTAATTATAAGCAAACTTGTAATTAAAATTTTAAGCCTGTTTAAGCATACTCTTCTTCGTTAGTCATATTTCATGAAAGTATTGTTTCTGAATTGCTTTCTAGGCTAGGCCAACAATATATCAGGTGGCAAAGGATATGGTTGAGAAGATGGGCTATGCAGTGAGTTATTTTATTTCTTCAGTGTTCATCAAGTTGTTTTTTGCTTGCTTATGAGCAAGGAATTATTTAAGTAATTTCTTTCATTTATTACCCTACTTGTTTTTCAGGTTAAAAATGTACGGGTCACCAAGAGAATACATGAGGCATATTTTGCAGAATTACATCTTAAAAAGGTAATGGAAGCTGTTATCTGTTCCAGATTGGATAAAATGTAGAAGTGTATGACATCTAGATGTTATATTGTTCTGACCTTTTTTTAATCCTGATTGAAGTTGGATAGTGAAACAGAATGTATCATATTTGACCTGCGACCCTCAGATGCCATTAACATTGCTGTGAGATGCAAGGTAAATTCATGCAGAACACATTTAAGAGTCCTCCCGCTTAAAGCACCTCATGCTAAAACAAGATTCACTTTGTGGGGGTGGGGAGGGCGATAGAGTTAGCTATTTAAAATTTTGTTTTAGAAAAGCCCTCGTGTTTATGCTAGACTCATTCCTTCTACATCCAAAACTTGGCACATACAGAAAATTTGAGAAATGCATCCCAGCAATACTTGAATTCAGTGGCTCCCCACCCCCTTCCTTTCTCTCTGTCCATCCTCTTTTCATCTGACTTAACAAAGTATAAGAAGTCTGTCTAGCTTTAACCAACTACTATGTCTCGGATTAAATAATGCTTCAGGATTTTGCTTCCTTTAGAATATACACAGAACTGACTACTGCTATGCATAATCAATTTTAACTTTCAGGTTCCAGTACAAGTCAATAGATACCTGGTGTACACTGATGGCATGCAGGTTGTTGAATCTGAAAAAGCGTTAGTTCAGAGCTCGTCAGACGGTTTATTATATACTGAGTTGGACAGGTACAATTGATTTCAAAGTGACAGTTTTTCTTCAGTTATATTCGAACTGGGCTAGCTTTTTAAAGATTTTGGTCGTGAAAGATGCATTTGTCAGTCTTCAGATGAGAAGTTTGATCTGAAGAAATGGTGCTCGTATGATATGTTTGGCAGAGAGGATTGAGTAGCTGGACAGTTATATCATACATTAGAGTACCACTGATACATATATAGTCAATTGTCGTGTGAAGGATGAAAGGCCAGAGCTGGGGTGTTCTTTTCTTTTCTTTCTTCATATATAGCTATTTACCCAGGATTTGCAGTCAAAGTCTAACTTAAGGTGTTTTTCATGCAGACCTAGCGAGCAGCCATCTTTTGAAACAAAGGAGTTTAATATTGTCCGTAACATGCTAATTGCTGCAGTTGAAGAACGTTACAAAGATGCAGGTATTCTTTCTAAATCTATTCCTGATATCATTTCTTTTTGGGAATCCAACCCTAGGCAATTGACTAATAAGACGTTGGGAGGCTAGCCAGAACCTCACTCCTAACAAGTAGCTGGATGTTAGCTTGGGGGGGGGGGAGATCATTTCAAGATTATCGAACACATCCGTGGGTTGAGTACTCAACATATTGATTTACTGGCGTGGGTCAGTGAGGCACTTACTACAGCCTGACCAACTAAACTTGCCTTTCCTGATTAGAGTCCTTAATTAAAGAGCTTCTCCTGATATTTCAAGGAAAGGAAATGCTTCTAAACGATGCTAAACGTAGCTTTCATGTACCGCAGCTCTGTGGAGGGACAGGCTCACTCAGCTTCGTTCAAAGAGGAACTGGACATAGCAGATCATCACCATAATATATATCTCCTAGATGCATCTTTGGTATGTAATACTGGGTAAGACGGAAAAATATGTTCTTGATGTGATGAGAACACTGAAACATTCCTTTGTTTTGGGTTTCAGGTACAACAGGTGGATAAGTTGTATATAGGCAGCATGTTTGATACGCTGGAACGGGCAACATTGTACGGGATTAAAGAAAGAAAAAAAGTTTGAACCTTGTCTTTCTCCAGCATACCAAACATGAGGAAATAATTGGTCTGGCTTCTGCAATGATTAAGTCTCTTCCCTTTATGTATGTATGTGTATATTGCTTGTGTATAAACGCAGGTGTAAAATGTAATGATATGTAATGCTGAGTTGTTAAAACCTTCTGGTTTCTGTATATATATTATATTTAGTGTCTCTGCTTCTACCTCAGATCCTAGTGGTGCTTGTAATTCCGCATACCTTACCAGAGAAGCTACGTTTGTGTTCCATATGATGGATTGTTAATATGGTTGATTTAAGAAGATGATATGAACACATTTGAAGCACCCGTAAAAACAATGGATGTACTCTTTAGAATTTTTCCTTCATACGGTTTGCCGTTTGAGTATGCGAGTTCTGAGTGGAATATATCCTCGTTGTTTTAGCTATTGTCATTGGGTGTTTCTGTTTCAACTACTTTTCATGCCAAACTTATGATGATGTGTTAGTTTCTTGCAGAAGCTGCTATTCTTAAAGTGAAAGCATAATTCCTAAGGTACAAGTATATTCCTAGAATCAATCATGTTGGTGCAACTTGCAGGTTACATCATTACTGTTCACCTAGTTGGTTAACCAAAAAAATTTTGAACCACAATCCAACTTGAATTTCAACTTTGAAATGAAGATAGGCAAGTTGATTTAAGAAATTGTATTTATTTTATTTTGGAAATTTCACGAAAAAGATTTTAATGGTTATTCTTTCTCTAGTATCATCTGATCAGTAAACTACATTTTTGTACAGAATAATTTAACCTACACGACGCTCTTCCGATCTTATTTTTGTTTATTTCATGTTGTCTTTGAAATCAACCGTCACATACAAATCTATAAATCAATTTGGAGAAATCTTATTGTGCAAATAACTTTTCCCTGAAATCGTTGAGCTTATTATAAAGTTGGTTGAGAATGGATTATAATTCACGAATTCCGTGTTAGCAGTATCAGAATTTAATATTTTTCAATTTTTTAGGAAAGCTTGACACTTAAAAATTAATTAGTTATGATTGTACCATCCAAACAAGCAAGAGATCGGGCCATTTTCGCAGCTCCGTGGCATATTCCCGCCAAAGTGTACGCCAAGTAAGTAACCAATGCTGTTGCCACGTAGCTGTCTTCTCGTGGGACCCACCCTGCTAGCTTAATAACCGCCTTCAGAAAATATTGCTTCTTGCGCCCTACGAAATTTATTCCTCGGGATTTTCCGTTTTTATA
This sequence comes from Nyctanthes arbor-tristis, assembly GCA_963692815.1. Taxonomy (NCBI): domain Eukaryota; kingdom Viridiplantae; phylum Streptophyta; class Magnoliopsida; order Lamiales; family Oleaceae; genus Nyctanthes; species Nyctanthes arbor-tristis. Next base: position 29,927 of record CAVNYN010270729.1, on the reverse strand, counting down.
TGCGTAGGGATTTGTGTAGAGATTTTTGGTTTTCCCTTTGCACTGTGCAAGGTCAAAGACTCTGGATCGAATTTCAACCCCATGTGAGTATATTTGTAGTTATTTATTTCTTTTTTCTTTTTTATATGTATATTTGAAGTGGGTTTATTTTTATTGGAAGAACTGATTGTGGTATTTGGGTTTTTCATTTTTTTAAATTTTTTCAGATTTGTGTTTTCCGTTTCGAATGATGTGATTTCGTGGTATTTTGGGCTGCTGGAGCGCCAGAGTGAAACTATTTAGTAACCTTTTAGCCGCAACCCAATTGTGTAATTTTAGTCAGTATCTTGCCTGCACCAAGTAACTATATATAAAACTTAAATGTGAACCTTTTAAGCTGAGGTCAAATTAATTTCATCTCTGATGTCAAATTTCAGTTTCAGGTTTCAACCAAGGTATGAATTTTTTGAGTTATAAGTTCTGCAAAGAAATTGGCTGCTTTCTGTTTTCGAGCCATGTGTTTCTCAGTATCTAGAAGAATGTAGCATGTATACACTGACACTTGAGATTTGGATATTGGAATCATTGTGCATGGAAAAGTAATTGAGCCTTGTCTTATGATTCGCGACTATATTAATCTGATGTTCAGTTCAGATTGTCAAAAGGATGAAGTGGGATAACTTTATTTCTTTAACAATGCGGATGCTAGTCCTTTCCCATAGGAGATGTTCTGTGATTGTATATGCTTGTAAAGGATGATGTGATTGTATATGCTTGTAAAGGATGAAGTGGGATAACTTTATTTCTTTAACAATGCGGATGCTAGTCCTGTCCCATAGGAGATGCTCTGTGATTGTATATGCTTGTGGAGAATCCACGAATGGAAACATTGTCTTGGTAGATATGTTTCAAGATATAATAATATTTTCGTTGGTTAATGCTTATAAGTATTCTATAATTTGTATATGCTTGTGGAGAATCCGTGAGTGGAAAAATTGTGATTTGAGTTTTGATTTTTTTAGTAATATTGATTTTAACTTTTAAATGATGTTGAAAATTTGTAGATACTTAGTTGAATGAAAAAAATAACTTAATGTGGGCAATGAGATGAAAGGACCTTCTTTTCCGTGTTGATCGGAGAACATATTTTGGCAAATGGGCCTGTCTTAGTTGATAGAAAGACAAAAGACGGAAAGACAGGGAAATTTGATTGATGTCCTGTTTCATGTTTTTGGGAACAATATGCGGAGTAATTACTAAAACGACATAAAAGGAATTTTGATTAATGTACTTGTTCATGTTTTTGTGACAAGTTCTCTCAATCTATATGCAATAGAGAGGCATACTTTCCTTTTCTCAAAAGCAACAAAGTTCTCAAGAAAGTGAAGTTCATCCAAACTCAAAATTGAGTTCATAATTTGTCCAAAAGCGGTGATGTGCAGCGTACTGCCTGTGTTTATTCCACGACATATGTTGGTCCCTAAAATAATAATACACGACATATGTTGGTCCCTAAAATAATAATAATAATAATAATACAAGTTTCTTAATGGTGTTAAATGTTTAATATAGTTCTTATTTTTACCAGGTTGTGGCACTAATGAAAGACACAAACAGAAATTTGAGAATGAAATTTCGGAGGAAAGAACAAAATTTGGTATTTTGAGGAAGGCTAAAAATGTATCCTCCAAGCTAAGAAATTCCATAAGAACTAGGTTAAGGAGGAGAAATGACTTTGGAGTTTGTGAAACTGAAGATGTTCGTCAAAGTGAGGAGCTGAAGGCTGTAGATGAGTTTCGACAGGTGCTGATCTCCGACAACTTGCTTCCTGCACAATTTGATGATTATCATATTATGTTAAGGTGATTTTCCCTGTTAATGCACTTTTTATTTTAGCATATCCTAAGTATTCCTGAATGTGAATCCATGGAGAATTGGATTAGATCTCTTATTTAAGTGAGGAGTATTTTTCTTTCCTATGAATCTTGCTTGGTGAATCTGGATAGTGTCACACGTGGTAATCTGATAAAATAAATGTAAAACTGTATTTCCAAGTACTCAAGGATGCTTGAAATTCTGAATATGGTTGTTTGTATCTTTGGTTGAGATATTAGTTAATTTGTTTCAGGAAGCAACAAATTACTACGAGTAATAGATTAGTGATCCCTCATTTCTTCCCTTTTGAAAATGTTATTTCAAGCTATACTTCTTTCACTTCAGCTTTTGCTTTATATGGTTCTACTTAACAGGTTGTTCATTCAATATTTGATGTTACTACTTCTCAAATTGTATAAATTTTATTTTTATGCTCAGCAATAAAAATTTTACAGATTCCTAAAAGCAAGGAAGTTTAATGTTGACAAGGCGAAGATAATGTGGGTTGACATGCTTCAGTGGAGGGAAGAATTTGGTGCAGATACGATCATGGAGGTGATCATTGAGTCATTTTCTAACTATGATTATTTCTGCATGTTTCAAGTTCTTTCCATGGATTGTTGATTTGTCAAAATTTCTTTGATTTCTAGGTTTATGCTTAGTGGCTCGTGTCTCCATCTAATTGTGCGCTTCTTGGGAGCTCTTAAATTTTGAGGCTTGACTTGTTATTCATACGCAATTAGGTGTTAAGTAAAACGTAGGATACTTTTTATGTAAAGACATAGAAGAGCTGACATCCAGGAAAGTTTACATTGTATCCTTTTCTAGATTACGGGAATTGGGGTTGATAAAATATAAAATCCTTTTCAGTGTTGCTTGAATTTCAATGAACTAGCTATGAACATTTATGACTTGAGGCCACATGTGAAGCTAAACTGTCCCAATGCTCTTTTTTTCATTTTTATTTTTTTTTCCTTTTTTTTAATTTTCTTTCTGTTGGAAAAATTGACTGGTAGCCAACACCGATCTAGATTTCTTATATATTAATCTCGATCTTTTCCACCCTTAGGTATATATCGTCTTCAGGACTTTGACTTCACAGAAGTCGACGAAGTCAAAGAATGCTATCCTCAGGGTTATCATGGTGTAGACAAAGATGGAAAACCAGTTTACATTGAAAGATTGGGGAAGCTTGATGTTGACAAGTTGATGCAAGTTACTACTTTTGACCGGTTTGTGAAATATCAGACGTGTGCTCTTCCGATCTTTGAGAAGACTCTCTCTGTCAGGTTTCCTATGTCTTCTATTGCTGCAAACAGGCATATAGATTCAACCACAACAATCATAGATGTCCACAGGCTGGTAAGCTAATTTTTCTAATGAACTGTTGCCTTGTCCATTGGCATCAGTAGACATAGATTCTATATTGTTTAACTTTGGTCTTATTAATCTTATTCAGGGTTTCATGAGTTTAACCGGACCTGTAAGATCGAATTCATTAAGGTGGTTCAAAAGATTGACAACGACAATTATCCTGAAGTACTTCTCAGCTATCACCTATTGTTTTGATAGCATTTCAATCGGATGAAATCTACTTCATGTCAAATATGTCTTGAATGTCCGGTTAAATTTTGACATTTTTACAGACAATCTTCCAAATGTATATCATCAATGCTGGTGCTGCTTTTCAGCTGATCTGGGCTATAGTGAATCCTTTACTTGACCCTGGTACAGCTTCCAAGATTCAGGTATATTAAAGTGCTTCATCCACAAAAATCAAACTTTAGAAGTTTCATTTGCTCTCCATGATGCATTAGAATGTATTACAAACTCGCTTCAGGTGCTTGGGAACAATTATCAAAGAAAATTACTTGAAGTTATTGATGAAAGGTAACTGTAGTTTAATCCCTGCATGCTTGGAATTCAAGTGATTCTACTACAGTCCAATAAAAAACCATTTGTCTTGTCAGTGATCTACCAGATTTTCTAGGTGGTAGCTGTACCTGTTCAACAGAGGTTGCTTGAAGTCGGACAAGGGGCCGTGGAAGGACGAAAATATATTGAAGGTGACAAAAGTGCTTTACGTAACTTAGCCCCAAACTGGTTGAGTTTGAAAGCTCATTCTTTTGAGATTTTCTTCTTTTTTGATTAATATAGGAATTCTCTGTTTCCTAAAATCTTCTTGATATAGTTAACTTTAAATGGAGACGTATCAGCCGCGTCCAAGGCAAAAACATCAGACGATGAGGAAAATTAGTGGAAAAGGTAAATCTATTATTACGCGTCTTCAAAATTTTTTCCTTCAATGGGTTCTTGATGATAAATAGCTGTTTCACATTTTAATGAATTGTTACTCCAATGAACTTGATAAAATCTAGGGAGGTTATTGCTGAAGAGATATGGTGTGAATTTAAGGAAGACTTGCGTTCGCGAGAAGTCAAGAGCAAGTAAATTATGGCATTTCAGTATCGAACCCAGATGAAGCAGAGGTTTTTCAAGTCAATTGCCAGGTTTTTAGAAGAAGCACATTTCTAGTGGGAAGTTATTCAATTTGTTCTTGTTTCTTGATCTCTAGCTCAAATATGGATATATCATTTCGCTTATTGTAAGAGTTTTGTTTATGGTCTAGATATTACCGTCGGAAGGAGCTGTGATAAATACTAATTTCTCCCCTATTTGTATACTGAATTAGATAGGTATCTGACCAATACAATAATTATCGACAACAATAGACCTGCCAATCCAGGAGCAGGCCAACAAACAAAAAGCGCCCACCCCCAGTTTCCCCCTTTATCTTAGGTATGACCATGAGGGTGGGGCGTCGGGGCCAATGGTAGGGGAAAAGATACACACCCAAATATTTTGCTAAGGTATATCATAAATAAGCTGCTTCACCCGTTATTCGTTTATTTGTTTTTATTCTATATATTTCTTGTGATCGTCAATTCATTTAAGCTGATTTTGAAATTACGTGCGGCATAGTTGGTTTTTTAAGGTGATTGTATTCACGTAAAGCAGTGACTGAACACAAGAGGATCCGGGTCTTGATGTAAAGGTTTAGAGAAGTGAGATGAATGGATTATTATTATACATTGAATTGGAACTATGAGACTAATTCCTAAGGTGACTATTGGGAAAATGCAAACTCAAAGGATAGCGTTAGCATAGCTAGACATGGGATCAGTGTTTTAGAAAGCATAAGGGGTGGAAAAGCGTTAAGATCAAGCATTAAGTTTATATGCACCTAAGCACACCAATGCGTGATAAAACGCAAAGCGTGACGAAGCGTGGAGTCCAAACTTCAAACATACTTTAGGTGAGCTTTTTAAAACATGGCATGGAATTAAGTATGAGTTAGGGTGTAACATCCCGCAAAAATCTTATAAATAAATTATACAAAATAATCATCACTTTAATAATGATGAGAAAGTTACTGGAACTTGTATCAGTTGAAAGGTTATAAGACTATGACAAAGTGATCGAATTGAATTGCATAAAATTGTAAAGTTACAAGATTTATTACTCAAATAAATACCAAGAAATAGAATTGTGTTGAACTTCAAAGTTGAGAATTTGCCACTCAAATTGAATTGAAATATGACAATGTAATAATATTTGAATTATTGCAAGATTGTTACTCAACTAAATGTCAAGAATTGTAAAATGATAATTATTGACAACATAATCGATGTTTTGACGATAAATTGAAGCTAGAAGGTGGCTATTGGCAATGATTGAATAACTACACGAGTTTGTTATTGACAAATGTAAATATTTTGACAATGACCGAATAACCACTTGAGATGCCACAAAATGCGAAGATTGTTACTCGAGTAAAGCCTAGAGACAAGAATGTGGGTATTGATTAGTATGACTCAAAGTGTAGCCATTTAATTGAAAAATCACATTAAGTGAAAGGACGTTAAGTACTATTGATCAAAGTTTCATGGCTTAATAATAAGACAACATAAAGTATAAGGACTGTTCGAGCAATTTGTCACCAAGTGTACGGCGCCACAATGCACCATGTGTCGCGTTCGGGTTGGCGAAATTCAAAAGTTTATTAAAACCAACTAAATTCAGATATTTATAATAAATATAAATAATGACGGGGGATCGAGATTTCTTCAACCCATCCATCTTACCTCCGTCTCCCATCCAACCCCTCTCTCCCTCTTTCCTTTTCCACCTCTATATTTGTTAACATAATAGCTCAAATTCATATTGTCACATGTTATGTAATTTAATAGAATTAATTGTACAGATTATATTGTATTATTAGCCATATATTAGTTCCTAATTTTCAGGGATTACTCAATTAAGGTTAGTCAATCCCTTGATTTACTCCTTCTTTGTATAGCACTAGGGTAGACATCTTCCTTGAATAGCATTAGGACAAATAACTATATATAAGGTTAATTACTGTAAGGAACAACAAGGTTCTTTGATAGATTTCTTGAAAATCTCTTCCTTTTTGTCATGGTATCAGAGCCACAATTCTGAGTTGTGGTCGATCTGCGCTCTTTCTTGTTTTAGAGATTCCATTCGTGTCTTGCGTGGCTCTTGTAGAAGATTACTAGATATTCTTTCTGAAAAGTTTTCATACTTCATGTTGCTACGCATCATGTCACTTGATAAAATAGAGGCCTTTCGTGTTCGTTTCAATGGAAAAAATTATTCTGCTTGGGAGTTCCAGTTCAAATTATTTGTTAAAGGGAAAGAATCGTGGGGTCATATTGATGGAAGCGAGACGGCACCTACAGATGCAAGAAACTTATCAAAGTGGGAAATTAAAGATGCCCAGATTATGACCTGGATACTGGGCTCGGTAGAGCCTCATCTAATTTTGAACATAAGGCCTTTTAAAACTACCAAGGAGATGTGGGATCACCTGAAAAGGATTTACAATCAAGACAACACTGCTACGAGGTTCCAATTGGAGTACGAGATGAGTAACTTCATGCAAGGAAGTCTCTCAATTCAGGAATACTATTCAAGTTTTCAGAATCTTTGGGCTGACTATACAGATATAGTTTATGCCAATGTTCCTACTGATGCTCTTGCTACAGTCCAAACAGTACATGAAACTAGTAAGAGAAATCAATTTTTGATGAAGCTACGATCAGATTTTGAAGTCATACGTTCTAATTTGATGAATCGAAACCCTGTACCATCTTTGGATGTTTGTTTGAATGAACTTCTTCGAGAAGAACAACGTATAGCCATTCAAGCTGCCATGGAAAGTCAATCTAATATCAATTCATCAATTAACGTGGCCTATGCAACACAAGGGAAAAATAAAGGTAGAGACATGCGTTCCGTCCAGTGTTATAGTTGCAAAGAATATGGACATATTGCAAAGGATTGTCTGCGGAAATTTTATAACTACTGAAAGAAGAAAGGGCATGTCATCTCTAGTTGTCCTATTCGGCCCGAACGGAAACAAGAAACTGCTTATAATGCCACAGTTGGTGCTTTAAGTTTTGCTGCAACACCTGTTGCTTCATCAACGTTCTTGTCCTTCGACACCACAACAAAATGGTGTTACTGAGTGAAAAAACCGTCACCTTCTTGATGTGGTAAGAACACTCTTACTTGAGTCTTTTGTTGCTCCTCATTTTTAGTGTGGAGCTCTTTCAACTTCTATTTATTTGATTAATCATTTACCTTATCCTACACTTAATAATACTTCTCCTTATTTTAAGTTGTTTGGCCATTCCCCTATATATGCGAATCTTTGTACTTTTGGTTGTATTTGTTTTTTGCGTCTTCCTGCCCTTGAACGCCATAAGCTTTCTGCTCAATTTGTGAAGTGTGCATTCTTAGGTTATGCTACTACTCAAAAAGGATATATTTGTTATGATCCCAATACTCGTCGTATAAGAGTTTTTAGGAATGTAATTGAAAATCAATATTTCTTTCCATCTTCTGTTGAACAGTCATTTTCTCTCTTATATGCCTACTTTTTCTGAGATCTACCACAACCATAGAAAGGTTTCAACCTAGTCTTGCGTATGAAAGACGTTCTCAGCCTATAGTTGGTCCAGTTTTGGATACTTGTTTGCCCCCTCAAAATCATGGTCCTGGATCTGATCCCACAAGCAATTCTGTCTTTGTCGGTCAACTCGACCTTCTCGACCTCCTGATAGGTATGGATTATCTTTACGTGTATCATTGGTGGCTACTTTGTCCTCTATTTATATTCCTTCTTGCTACAAGCAGGCTATGGAGCATGAGTGTTGGCAAAATGCAATGCAAATAGAACTTCAAGCACTTGAGGAAAATCAAACTTGGGATATTGTTCCTTGTCCTCCTGGGGTCAAACCTATTGGGAATAAATGGGTTTTCTCTGTGAAGCTTCATTCTGATGGTTCGTTAGATCGCTATAAAGCTCGACTTGCAGCCCTTGGTAATAGACAAGAATATGAGGTTGACTATGAAGAAACATTTGCTCCTGTTGCTAAAATGACCACGATGAGAACCATCTTAGCTATTGCTGCTTATCACTCATGGCCTTTACATCAAATGGATGTGAAAAACGCTTTTCTTCATGGTGACTTAAAAGAAGAGATCTACATGAAACTTCTACCTGGTATGGCCACTTCCTCCCCTAATGATACATGTAAACTAAAGCGTTCACTATATGGGCTAAAACAAGCCCCCAGGGCTTGGTTTGAGAAATTCCGTACTACACTTCTTCACTTCAACTTGACAAAACTTCAGTATGATTATTCCCTCTTTTTTTACAAGTCTGGTGCTGGAATAGTTCTACTATTAGTTTATGTAGATGACATTATTATCACTGGCACTAAAGGTGACTTGATTAAGAAGCTCCAAAAGATGTTGCATACAACTTGTCATATGAAGGATCTTGGACTTCTTACTTACTTCTTGGGCCTCGAGGTTCATTATCAACCACATGGTATTCTTCTAAATCAGCATAAGTATATTCAAGATCTTATTGCTTTAGCTAGCTTGGAGAATTCTACTCCTGTTGCTACCCCTATATAGGTGAATGTAAAATATAGAAAAGTTGAAAGGAATGTCTTGGCTGACCCAACTCTCTATCGATGATTGGTGGGAAGTCTTATATACTTGACAAATACTAGACCTGATATTTCATATGCTGTTCATCAAGTTAGTCAGTTTATGTCTTCTCCTCGGCATTTCCATCTAGCAGCAGTTCGTTGTATCTGTTAGCTTCAGGGCTCATCAACTCTTGGGTTGTTTTTTTCCTACTGGTACATCTCCTCAAGTAGTTGCCTATAGTGATTCTGATTGGGCTGGGTGCCCAGATACACGTCGATCTACTACAAGTTGGTGTATGTTTCTAGGTGATGCCTTGATCTCTTGAAAGTGTAAAAAACAAGATCGTGTTTCTAAGTCTTCTACTGAGGCTGAATATCGGGCCATGTCTGCTGCTCGTTCTGAAATTGAGTGGTTACGTGGTTTTCTTAAGGAGATTAGGTTTTCTCAGCCTCATCCTACCCCTTTTTCATGCTGATAACACTAGTGCTATTCAGATTGCAGTCAATCATGTGTTCCATGAATGTACCAGGCACACAGAGGTTGATTGTCATTCCATTCAAAATGCCTTGGATAGTAGGGAGATCGGAAGAGCGTCGTGTATCTACTGATCTTCAGGTGGCTGATGTCTTCACTAAAGCTTTAACTCGACAACGTCATCAATTCCTAGTGGCATCAATTTGAGGGGAGATGTTAACATAGTAGCTCAAATTCATATTGTGACATGTTATGTAATTTATTAGAATTAATTGTACAGATTGTATCGTATTATTATCCATATATTAGTTCCTAATTTTCAGGGATTACTCAATTAAAGTTTGGAAATCCCTTGATTTACTCCTTCTTTGTATAGCACTAGGGTAGACATCTTCCTTGTATAACATTAGGACAAACAGATAATATATATAAGGTTAATTACTGCAAGGAACATCAAGGTTCTTTGACAGATTTCTTGAAAATCTCTTCTTTTTTGTCAATATCAAGACTAATTATCTTGATTCCTTAGTATATCCCAAGCTTTTCATAAATAAAAAATCGTCCAAAAAAACTAAAGAATGAAAAGAAACCCTTAAAACTTATCAAACCTTAACTTGGAAATGACCCTTCACTATATATATATATATATATTGAATACAATTTTGATTGAAGAAAATGAAGGTTTTGAAGGCATTTGTAAACAACTCAAAGAATCTTTAGAAAAATCAAGTTAAAGATATAGGTAACTTATACTTTGATTACTTTTTAGCATTCTCGAAGTTTTGATAAGAAAAAGCATAATTTTGATTGAAGTATTCCATGAGATAAACATAAATTTTGATGTATTGAAAAAAATATTGTTTTATTGCATTTGAATCACTACTTGTTCTACACGTTTTGTATTGAAAAGAATTTGTTTTGAATTGATTAATTTTGCTTGATTTGATAATCAATGAAATATATCTAGTAATATACTTGTTGTGTTCTTTGCATCTTATTGAAAAATCAAGTTTTAATGATTTTTTAAAATATAACAATTTGTTAGTTTAAGTAATTAATCAGTCTTATCAAGGCAAAAACTATTTTGTTCGTTTTGTACGTCTCCACTATTTATATTGAAGCTTCCGCCATAGAATTTGTTGTTCTACATAAGATATTCAAGATAATTGTAAAATTAGCGGAGTCGTGACATAGTGACTTCAACGGGCGTCCTTTCATATGCATTTTCTTATTAAGTCTCCCTAGTTGTAGGGATCTCTCTACAAAATCTTTTATATAAAACCGAATGAATTTGTTGTCTTAAACATTTCTCAAATATATAACACATAAACACGGTCAGTCGTATTGAGTACTCGTCTAAGTTGCAACATATGTGATCAAAAGAGGTTTTTTTTCATGCCTTCGCTAATTTCGTCCCGACACTAACTGTTGTACGGAATTGGTAATCGGGGACGAGACGAGAGAATAAACGGAAGACTGGGGACAAGTTGGGGAAAAAGAATAGAGATAAAACTGTGTCAAAGTTAAACGAATGAGGGCATAGAGTGAAAATTACCCCTCAAGATTTTTTTTCTTTTTTAATTAACAAGTTAATTAACCAACAATTTAGAATTTAATATTAACCTTATCTATTCCTATGAAAAGTTATTTTCACAGTTTCTTACAATCTATCTAATTTCCTAACACTACATTCCCCAGAAAAAATAATAAGTCAAAAATCTATAGTTCAAATAAATCGTGAAGTTAATATCTATGTTTCGAGCAATGAAAGTCTAGGGTTTGAACCACTCGTACCAGGGGCGGATCCATAATACATTAATTAAGGGGGCTTGATTTTGATCAAACGCCAGACATATAGTACTTTATGCAAGGGCGGAGCTAAGGGGGGCCACGTTGGGCCCCGGCCCCCAAATTGGAAAATTTTCCATTTTAGTTTATTTTTAAAAAAAAATTTATATGTAAAGGTAATTTAACGATGCGTAATATACGGTTCACCCTTTCGGCCCAGTCTTATAATAGTTCTTGGCTCCGTCGTTGCTTTTATGAAGTCAGATAAATAATGTGATATAATATCAACTACTGATATAATCTGTATAGATGACAAGTGTTCTGATATCATTGGCTTATAGTATGTTGCATCACCATTTAGTACTATCACAACATTAGACGTTTAATACTTGAATCTTACTAACAGTGCGAGCAAAATAATTTTGCAAATTGAAATGTGATTTGTGAAACACACTTTAATACTTTAAATGATGACAAGTTGCTTTCTTAATTGATTATTTGACAATTATAGTGCTAATTAACTAAAAAAAATGTTTTATAAAATAGGTATTCCATATGCCAAGTTATTGTTTTTAAAAAGGGATTGTTGAGAAGGGCATTTTTTCACCAATTAGGTGGGCACGAGCCTACCTTGCCAGGGCTTAGATCTGCGCCTCCTCCTACCCCGCCCCTATTTTACCTTAATTAAAAAAATGGTAAAAATCTTCCACATTAAGAATCTATCTACAAAGAACATGTCAAAACATATATTTTAATAAATGAACCGATTTAACTTGGTTTTATTATTCAATTTTTCTTGAGCTGCTTTTAACTGTGCATATATACATATATATACACATATATATTGACCCATATATATATATATTTTAATCACACCTAATGTCCCCAATCTTTCACTTAATTATTGATTACGTCCAAGTTATTGTTTTTAAAAAGACATTGTTGAGAATGACATTTTTTCCCCAATTAGGTGGGTGGGGGCCTACCTTGCTAGGGCTTAGATCTGCACCTCCTCCTACCCCGCCCCTATTTTCACTTAATTAAAAAAATGGTAAAAATCTTCCACATTAAGAATCTATTGACCAAGAACATGTCAAAATATATATTTTAATAAAATGAACCGATTTAACTTGGTTCATTATTCAATTTTTCTTGAGCTGCTTTTAACTGTGCATATATACATATATATATATATACACACACATATATTAACCCATATATATATATATAGATATATATTTTAATCACACCCAATGTCCCTAATCTTTCACTTAATTATTGATTACGTCCAAGTTATTATTTTTAAAAATACATTGTTGAGAAGGACATTTTTTCCCCAATTAGGTGGGCGCGGGCCTACCTCGCCAGGGCTTAGATCTGTGCCTCCTCCTACCCTGCCCCTATTTTCACTTAATTAAAAAAATGGTAAAAATCTTCCACATTAAGAATCTATCTACAAAGAACATGTCAAAACATATATTTTAATAAATCAACCGATTTAACTTGGTTTTATTATTCAATTTTTCTTGAGCTGCTTTTAACTGTGCATATATACATATATATATACACATATATATTGACCCATATATATACATATATATATATTTTAATCACACATAATGTCCCCAACCTTTCACTTAATTATTGATTACGTCTCTAAGTTTCAATTTTCTGCTTGTGTCCTCTCAACCTTTGATGAAATCTCATTTTTAGTCCTTGAACATAGAAAATGTCTATTTCATCCGTTAATAACAAGATTATTTTTGGTAAAACGTAAGAAATAAATATTTTAACATATTTTAATAAAAAAATAAAAAAATGAAAAATGGGGGGAGGCCCCTCCCCCAACAAACCGGGCAGCGGTTCTCGGCAGCCTCTCAGTTGTTTGGGAGGGTGATCCCCTCATTTTTCATTTTTTTTTAAAAATTTTTTAATTAATGTATGTTAAAATATTTATTTTTTTACGTTTTATCAAAAATACTCCTACCATTAACTGATGAAATCGACGTTTTTCGTTTTCAGAGACTAAAAATGGAATTTCACTAAAGATTAGGGACACACAAATGGAAAATTGAAACTTAGAGATGTAATCGATAATTAAGTGAAAGGTTTGGGATGTTGAGTGTAATTAACCCTATATATATCCACCTCTATATATGTGTAAGTTTTAAGATATAATTTTTTCTTGTTGCGCAAAAATAAACCCCACCCACCCCACAAAAAAAGGGGGGAAATGGAAAAAACTTTAAAAACAGACCACCAAAAAGTCAAGACATGTTCATTTCTAAGTTAAGAAAAACATGTTTGTTGTTTTGAGAAATCTAATGCAGGAAGTCAAATCCAACCGAATAATAATGTTCAACCACAGGCAAGAAAAATATCTTGATTTCTTGTGAAATGTTGTTTTGAACATGGGATTCCTTCCAGTATCCGGCATATTTGGTTGTACTGCGTACGATAGCGCCTTTACTAGTTTTCATATCTTCGAATGGATCCAAACGGAAATGTCTCTCTCCACAAAAACGGGTGGTGTATAGTTTATGTGGGGACATCCAAAAACGAACCAATGGGGACTCGTAGTCCTTTCTACACAAATATTCATCATGTATTGGACACTCTTGTCATGATATCATTGTTGATCAAAATGGTCTGTGACGCGTACGTGTTTATTTTATAATGATCAAATAATGTTTCCGTCATTGTTCATTTATTCATTTATTTTGTACAAAGCTAGTTCACATGCTGTCCAACTCGTTGAAAGTGGATCGCGTAATTTTTTAAGAATTAGGACTTAAAAAGTCAAAAGTTACTTTTCGACAAATATTGTTGTGCATGGGAATAAATAATTCGGTTTGGTTATGAAAATAAGGCCGGATTTCTTACGGAACTTAGTTTCTAATCACAAATTGACATCTCACTTGACCACACCAAATGACAATATCTCATTAAAAATCGAGCTCTATAAGAAACCCGACCTTAATTTCTTAAAAATTTCCATAAGTAATCCCTGCCTAGTAAGGCAAAAGAATAGTCGTGGCATGCATGGCGTACGGTTAAGTCAAAGTTATTCGTAAAGGATAATTATCTATTTACTGGGTAATTTTCACTCTAGGTCGTAACTTTTCAATTTTATATTAATTTTATCCTCATTCTTTTTTTAAGTTTACTAAGTCCCCAGTCTTTCATTTATTATTTTATTATGTTCTCAACATCATTTTTCATCCACAGCCTTTCAATTTTCACAATTTAACCCTATCAAAAACTCTTAATTCCTTATTTCCACTATATGTCGCAACCTTTCAACTTTATACAATTTTATCCCCATCATTTTTAAGGTGTATACGAGCCCCAGCTTTTCATTTTATATTGCGTTATATTCCATTAATACTTTTCATACTTAACATTTTAATTTTCACAATTAATATATATTAAAATGATCATTATATCATTAATTATTTAAATAAAAAATAAAATAATATAAAATAAGAAATTCACTTGCTCTAACGCACTCCAACACAAACTTTTTTTTTTTTGGGCAAACCACTCCAACACAAACTAATGACAAAAGTTTAAAATAATAATAATAATAATAATAATAATAATAATAATAAAACTCAATCTGTAATAGTCTCGATGGATATCAAATATGCGTCTAAAAAAGTTGTCGATCCACGAATTGGATCTGATTTATTGATCTGCTATAAATCACGTGACAGATACAGATTGGATAAATTCACCCCAAAAAATTGATTTTTGATTTATAAAAAATAAACATAACCCAATACTTTAGTTCTAATTTAATTTATTGTCTCTCTTTCTCATTTTCACCTTAATTTGCCCCTGATTTGTTATTCGTCTCAATCCGATCTGATCTATGAATTGTGGATCCACACAAAATTAGAATTAGCAAATTAAGAATCAGTTTTATTTTTGTAACTTGAAAAAATGATTTTTTTTTAATCTATATATATCCGCTATGCGATATGTAATAAATCGAAAAACCTGATCTGATTTTTTACACCGACTCTCGAATAGAAAACTTTTTTGCACGGATTAGGTATCCATCAAGTTTTGTTCGGATTGAGTTTTTTGTTATCACTACAGGCTAGGATGAGTGGTGTTCTTATTTCATATTGTTTTTTATTTTTTAATTTTAGCTGAATAATTAAGGGTATAATGGTAATTTTAATAGGAATTAACATTAGTAACCTAAAAAGTTGAGAATGATAGGTATTATTAGGGACATAGTGCGATAATAAATGAAAGGTTGGATGTCCTATATGCCCAAAAAGAAAATGATGGAGACAAAATTGTATAAAAATTGAAATATTGGGACCTATAGTGGAAATAAAAATCTAGAGTACAATAGTCATATTGATATGGATTAATGGTGAAAAATGAAAAGTTGGGGATGAGCAGTGACATTGAGGATATAATACCATAATAAATAAAATTTTGGGGCCTAGTAGGCCCAGAAAAAGAATGGAGACAAAAATAATACAAAGTTAAAAGATTGAGGACCTAGAGTGAAAATTACTCTTATTTGTTTAACATTGCTTTTAGAATGCATCTTCTTCTTCTTTTCTGTTCTCTCTTTACCTTTTTCTTTCTTTTCCCCCTTTTTCTGGGTTTTTGTGTGTGATTTTAGACTTGAAAACAATTAAAAAAAAAAAAAGAAAGGGAAGAAATTTTTATCTCTTTTGATTAGGGAAGTATGTGGAAAGACAAAATCAAACGACTATAAAAACAATTTTCTTTCCTACTCACACAAAAACTAGAATTTTCTTTCCTACTCACACAAAAACTAGTGTTTGTTTCTTCTATCATTTCTCCTCTGATCCAATTCTCCCACCTTTAATTTCATCTTAAAGATTGTACCGCTACAAATTGGTATATTATTTTTAATTTTTTTTTTTAAAATTACCCTAATGTTTCTAGACATATACATTTGCAATGACCAACTCCAACAAAATGGTCTTCCAATTCCAATTCACCTATTGAACATGTGATTTTCCAACCGTCAAAACTTGTTGCCGTCCACCTAGAAATGCATAATACTACCTCTATCCAAAAATATGGTCCTATTCATTTTTTAACATATATTAAGAAAATTTCATTTAATAGTATTTAAAAAGTAAATTTTAACATCAATTACCTATTATATTATTTCACTTTAATAATTTTATTTTTTTTTAATTATGCACATTAAATATGAATATATAAGAGGACTAATATTTTAACTATTAGACCATATTTTCAGACGAATGAAAAGGGAAAACTGGATCATTTCTTTGGGACCGAGATAGTATGATCATAGAGTAGGTAAATTATAAGTCATACATAGAAATCATGAAATCACTTACATTTTATTTCACGCATCTTGTACATATGACTAATTTTCAACCACACTAGACTTAATTCTAACGCCTTCCATATACCTTTGCTCACGTTCACATCGGTAAGGAAATTTACAACTCCTTAACATTACGGGGAAATCTGTCTTATGTATTCATCATCCATTGTACTGTAAAATGAATTAAAGAATAAACAAAAACATGTATAAATGTATAAAAGCTTATAAATAATAGAAAATAAAGATTTTTTTCTTCCATTCTATGTGCCTATACGTACAACTTATATAATAATAAAGTCAAATTCTGATTATGTATGTTTATTAACTTGAGTAAATTATATTACTACCACGTTAATTCATTCTCTCACCCCATTTTTTTATTCACTTAAGTATCCTTAAATAAACTTACGTCAATAACCTTACTCTAATATATTTTTAATTAATATAATTTTTTTTTCTTGTACCATCGCAATTAATATATATTTAACCCTTTTCTCCTATTATTTTTTTCACTCATCTCCTCTCTAGACAAATTGCATTGCAAAACAGACATCAAGTTCCTTGATTTCCCTTGGCACTCCAATAAACATCAATTAATTTCGACAGCTATTCATATATATACGCAATATAACTGACAACAAAGTTTATAAAAAAAAAAAAAAGAAAAAGAGACAAAAGAAAAGAAAGAAAGAAAAACTCCCGCACAGTAGTAATTGTTTGGAAAAGTTTTTCCGTCCTATTATCTCTCATTCTTTTATATTGTACACCCCAATTAACCATCTAAATAAAACTCAAAATAGCATCTTGATTAAAATTAAAATTTTCTTAATCACGCATTCAAGGAAAAATAGGGAAAATGTGACTTTTTGTTTTAATAGACACATAATTAAATTTTGAGAATTCATGCGTAATGATTTCTCTATTTTATCCTTATTAGATTTTAATTCTGTTGCAAATTGGAGTAGACACGAATTGGTATGAATTGAATCGATGAATGGTTCGTGGGGCTGATCAATGCTTGAATAGTTGAATGTTGATTGATTATGTGGAATTGATTATGTTAGAAGATTGAATTGATTGCAGTGGAGGAAGAGAAAATCAAGACTAATTATTTTTGTGATATAATAATATATTATTATCATATTTTTTTAATACTTTTAAAAGGTAAGTTGTTAGTGTAAATTTAATGTGTTGTTTTAATTAAAATGGTAAGTTATTTGTGGTGGAGATATAATGCGGTGGGGAGAATAATTATTATAGATAATTACTTTTTGATATAGGCATTAATAGAAGCTGTCCCAAGTCTCAACCTGGTGTTGACCGTTTGAACTTTTAATTTCTAACCTTAAATTAAATGTGTGGCATGAGTTTTTGGTGGTAAACACTGGACCAAACAGTAACCTATTAGGTAGAAGGGGACACTACTAATTTATGAACACATTTTGGAGGATTGTTTGATTGATTGAGGTTCCGGCTAGTTCTCAAAAATTCAGACCACTCGTTATATTATCTCTTGACATTACTAAACACGAGAGAAAGACTTTTTTGTTGCAAGTATGTTTTCTTGCAACGTCTTTTAAGTCATACATTAAATCGTAAGTTCATTTGAATATCATATATCCTAATTACAGTTCATTTGACTTATTATTTGATGTCTCACTAGACACATTGACATATATACTGAATAATTAATTAAGCCGATAAAGGAAGGACGAAAGGTAAGTTGTTACAAGATAAGCACTAGCTAATTCAAAGATGAGATGGAGCCAGTTCTACAACAAAATTATGCAACATGAATTCTAGTGGGTAAGACATGCAAAGATTTCCTTAATCTTGGTTTATTTCGTAATTATCTTAATATGATCTCATCCCCCAGTTCTGCCTAAAACTTCCTTATCTTGGTTTATTTATGATCGTAGTTTAGGCAGAATTGGGGGAGGAGATCATGTTGGATAAGGAATTAAACCAAGATCAAGAGAATCTTTGTACCAAATGATGCTTTTTTTTTCTTTGATACAATACAAATTGATGCTTATCAGCTGTACTGACTTATCTTTCGCCTTTAGCAAATTTGTTCGCGTATATACATTTTATGTACTCATATGGACACTGACTTATCTTTCGCCTTTAGCAAATTTGTTCGCGTATATACATTTTATGTACTCACATGGACACTCACCGAGAGAGTGTCAGAAAATTTTCCGTAAACATATTAAAAATGGTAGATTAAAAGACACATTAAACAGGTGATTATTCAAAACAGACATATCATACACGACACAGACTCAAAATGAGCTAAAACAATCACTATTAACTTGACACATGTTGGGTATACCTAAAATTGGTGACGCCATTGGTGGCATATATATCTAAAATTACTAGGATTTTAAGCACTCCATAAATGGTCCAAACTTAGATCAACAACGCGTTGATCTAAGTAACTACGCGTTGGGTATTTTTTTTATTTGCAAAAAAAAAAAAAAAATCTACGCGTTGGGTATTTTGATTGGACGACACGTAATCTATTAATGATATACAAATGCTGTGGGATTTCTTGTATCATAAATAATAAATAAATAAGCAAAAATCTTTTTTAAAGTATTACATATACTAATATCATTTGGCATCCTCGAAAGTTAATTATCTATGATATGATGACGTGTATTCTCGTTAGCTTAAGAATATTTCAGATTCATTTTGAACCACGTTTTACTTCATCTTGATTTTTGTCCTACAATTTCTCCCCTCAATGCTCATGATTTCTACGTAACGTTCTCTCTGTATATATAATAAGCGACACCCACAAATCGGAATGCAATTCTTTCTTTTTGTAATTAAAAAGTTTTCGAGCTCCAAAGATATATAGAGATATGGAAGTCATTCAAGTTCTCCATATGAAAAAAGGAGAAGATCAAACCACGCTCTTCCGATCTTGCAAAGAATTCCACTTTGCAGGTATCCATTTTTGAGTCTTTCTTAGAATCAAACTTCCCGTTTTAACTTAATGGACTCTCATACTCTATTAAGATTACGTGCTCGATGGGAATTTCTTATATGGGTTTATCTCTTAACATGCACCAGCAGCAGAGTTAGTTTTTCTATAGTAACGACGATATCGGCTCGGTTAGGTTACACAGCCCGCGTAGTTATAAAAACGCAAGAAATCGTGTGGTTTCAGAAACCACCATAGTATTTTATGACTACGAGAGCTGTCGTCGTTGGTTGCCTTAGAAGGTCGCTATTACGCGTTCAAGACAAGTGTTGAGTTTTGATCATTGTGGCTTGTTATCTATGTTTAATTATTAAAAAGTATGAAACTTTTGCATGCAGAGGGAGATAATATCAGTTGCCACTTCAATACTAGGGGAAGCAGTGGTTGAGTCTCTGGAAAATAATTTCCAGGACAGTATGGGAATTGCAGATTTGGGGTGTTCCTCTGGACCAAACAGTTTAGATGTGATATCTGAGATAATAGATGCACTCAATGCCAGAACTACCATACCCGGCAGTAGTCCGGAATTGCCGGAGTTAAGGATATCATTGAACGATCTCCCCGGAAATGATTTCAACAACATATTTGTGTCCTTACCGGAGTTCTACAAGCGGCTAAAATCGGAGAAGAATATCGGGGCCGACAGGTGCTTGATATCAGGCGTGCCTGGCTCTTTCTATGGGAGGGTCTTTCCAAAAAAGAGCATGCATTTTATTCACTCTTCTTCCAGCCTCCATTGGCTTTCTCAGGTAATTTGTGTGTATACACCATAATAATTATCGTACGTCTTGAATGTCTGTTTGATACATGTTACTGGAAGGAGATGTCTGACGCCACGTTAATAATTAACATGTCTTAAAATGCTTGGATAAGTAAGGTTGATAATAAAAGTATCTTTTTTTGTACTATAAATGAACAAGAAAGTATAGCTAGCCACTAATTATTAGTAGGTTTCCATTCCATGACATGCATGGCTGTGAAAAGAATTATAAGCACGAAGAAAATATGAGAAAATACATGCACTTATTTCACATGGGAATTAAACTACGATCGTTTTGATCAGATATTATAAGCTATGATGAAAATCCTAACTACTCTTTTGGATCTTGAGGTTTGAGCACGACATACATTACGAATTTTGAGGTTACACCTTAAAATTTCTACCTCATTAATGTATATATGTCCCCCATTTTTTTTTTTTTTTTTTTGGGTGACTTCAACGATTGCCTACACGAGAAAGTTGCTTCTCTGAGAATCTACGTTAGCGCTGAAATTTAGTTAGAGTTCGTTGAAAAAAGTAATTGTAATCAAAACTAGTTTTTTTATTATTATTATCATAATAATGATAATAATAATAATAATAATAATAAAAAACCTGTAGCTCACTTTAAAAATCAAAAGTTGGAAACATTTTAAAAGAAAAACCCTTCCCTTTAATTTCCATTGTCCCTATCTTCAAGTTGTTTTCTACTTTTCTTATTGTTTTGTGTTTGCTTTTCTACAAAACTTGACCTTACCCCATGTGGTCTGGACCATAATAGAAATAGGAACTGTCCCAACGTGGTACCAATTGTTATGTGGACCAATAAAGACGTATTTCTCCGCATTCAACATTAATTCTATTGTCCTTTCAAAAATTTTTAAAAAAAAAAAATTCAATTGTCACATGTTAGTCGAGTGTTACTATATATTTATTACGTGAAGCAATAAAAACATATTTCTTTGTATTGTCATATGTTAGTTGAGCTGTATGGCCGTAATTTGTTACGTTGACTAATTTAAAACATATATTTCTTCGTATTCTCATTTATGCTAGTGGACTTGTACGTCCAACAAAACAAATTAGGGCTCGCATAATTATACCTTTCCTTTTCTCTTTATATTTGTTCATCTCTAGCATTGCTATTAAGTAAAATTGATGGTCGCCATCATATAATAACGTGACATGTTAATTGTGTGGCATTCAACAAATAAAAATAAAAATCAGTTAAATTCTTGTACCAATTTTTAGCCACCAGCCATTTTGTTAGTAGTAGTTTTCTTGCTAGAAAATGAGATGACAGAGGAAATTAAACACAATTGAATTACAGGTTCCACCAACTCTCGAACCCAAGTCTCTCAAGCCAATAAACAAAGGCAAGCTCTACATCTCGAAAACAAGCCCGCAGAGCGTAGTTGATGCATACTTATCGCAGTTTAAGAGAGATTTTTCGTTATTTCTGAAGTCGAGGGCTGAAGAAACGGTTGCCCGTGGGCGTATGGTGTTGTCATTCATGGGGAGAGTCTCTGCAGATCCCTCCGCTGATGAGAGTTGCAAGCAGTGGGAGCTCCTGGCACAAGCTCTAATGAGTATGGCCTTAGAGGTAATTAAGATTGTTCTTTACACTTTTATATTGCTTGCTGCATTGAATTCGATCGTAAGATAAAAATGGAGATGAAAAATTTATATCAGTTACATGCGGATCTCACAAAATAAGTAAATGTGATTTGTTTGACCAAAATG
Organism: Nyctanthes arbor-tristis; assembly: GCA_963692815.1. Taxonomy (NCBI): domain Eukaryota; kingdom Viridiplantae; phylum Streptophyta; class Magnoliopsida; order Lamiales; family Oleaceae; genus Nyctanthes; species Nyctanthes arbor-tristis. Next base: position 7,934 of record CAVNYN010270729.1, on the reverse strand, counting down.
TATTTTAAAATAGAATTGATTTGCTATAAATTTCCAGGGTCTTGTTGAGGAAGAGAAGATTGATTCATTCAACGCACCCTACTATGCTCCATCGGCCACAGAAGTCCGATCGGTGGTCGAAGAAGAAGGCTCATTCACGATAAATCGCATGAAGGCCTTTGATATTTACTGGGATGGAATATCGTCGTCGGGCAATAATAATAATAATAATAATAATAATAATAATAATAATAATAATAATAATGAAGTGGGAAAATATTATTTATCGAAGGGTCAGCAATATTCAAAAATGACACGGGCCGTGGTTGAATCAATGCTGGAGAGCCATTTTGGAAGTGAAATAATGGAGGAATTGTTCACAAGACATGGCGAATTAGTTGATGATTATCTTTCAAGAACAAAGGGAAAGAATATAGATTTGGTTATGTCACTCACCAAAATTTAATTATTGATGAAAATCAAATACATGTGCTCCATACTTACTCATGTAACACTGATATTGTGATTTGGTTAATGATGCTCAATAGCTGTATTTTTGTAGTTATGATCTCCTGCTAAACGCCTAATGGGATTATACTGATAGGACGAGATATTATTGGGAACCTACATATAGGTTTCACTACAAATATAGGTTCACAATGTAGATTCTCAATGATCTTCTACTATTTAGACATCTAATGTCATAAATGCTGCAGGACACGGGATTTTAAAAACTCCAACTAATCAAACCGTGGGTCCCTTAAATTCACTTATCAATTTTCGGTTTATTTGAAGTACATTTAGATGGTTAAAGTTAAGGGTCTTTTCTATTTATATTTTTTAAATTCATTTTGAGTCTTGTCTTTCAAGAGTAAATATTAAGTAAAAAAATGATTTCATTTCTCTTGTTTTGAGTATTTTCAAATTTTTAAGCTGAAAAGTTCAAAACAAGAGAAATGACATTTTGTCTTTTTGAGATTTTCAGTTTAAAATTTTGAAAATGCTTAAAACAAGGGAAATTAAATATTTCTTTTACTTAATATTTACTCTTGAGAGACAAGACTCAAAATGAATTCAAAAAATATAAACAGAACAGACCTTAAGTATTGAGAATTTAGTACCATTTTTTTTTCTTTGGTTCTTTTTTTTTTTTTTTGGTGTGTTTGTGGAGAAATGGACTTTTCATTCATATAGCTCAAGAATTGCTCCTAGGAAAGCAAGAGACTAAAAACAAAGGCGCACAATCTATCCATGCAACATCATGATATAAATTACATGTAAATGCCGCCTATTCTCCTCACGAGGGATCACAAACCACAATTAGCGAGATCCAAAAAGCTCCTAATTTCATTCTATACATATTTTTAGAGTACTAGAATTTATATATATACACACAATTATATATGGCTAACTCACACCGCATGTTGAGCAGTCAATATGTTGGCTAACTCTTTGTGGCCGGGGCCCTTTAATAACGAAATTTCAAAGATCAAACACAAAACACTATCAATTAAGCTTTAAACTATTACGCTCCCGCTAATTTACAATTTTTTGACAATATCTTATACTAATTTAGAAATACTAGAGTAGAAACTTCAGTACAAATAGCGGGGAAGTGACGTACAAAACAAACAAAGTTGTTTTTGTCATATAGAATTTAATATTCGATAAGGCTAATTACTTAAACTAGCACTTTGTTCAATTTTGAAGAATCATTAAAACTAGATATTTCAATAAAACGTAAAGAACACAACAAGTTATATTAATAAGAATATCTTATTAATTACCAAAACAAATAAATCATTGGGAAGTTTTTAACTTAAAAAGTAAGCTTGAAATCATTTCATCTTATATATTATAAGGCGTGAAAATATATATTATAGGAAGGTAGGCATGCTTATAAATACAAAAGGTATGAGGTTCATAATTGCATTCCTAGTAGCTCGAAAGATAAGTTTTCACTACATGCAAAACTCTACTCTCGTTCGCGAGCACGCTCCAACTCATAGCTTGCCTTACTTTTCAAATATTGTATCTTCAATCATCTACAAAAATTTTAGAAGAAAAAAATGAGTACGAAGTACTAAGTAAATAGCAAAACTCTTTGATTTACTTTTCATTTGAAAGATTTATTTTTACGAAAAACATTGAATGCACAAAATGGCCCTTCACTAGTTAGACTACTACTTGTAGTGCGTGCAAGATTCATATCAATTCAATCATGGCCATATACATTTAAGTGAATCTACATTCAAATCCCAGTTGACTCCTACTGGAATTCTAAACAAAGCAAATATCATACTAATCGTTGTCCATCTCAGTATAATTAGATGACTCCTAGTATGGCAACAAAGTAAAACAAAGCAAATACAAAATGGGTAGAGCAACTAGTGATTCAAATGTAATAAATCAATCTTTCTTTTCAATGCATCAAAATCCATGTTCATCTCATGGAAATCATCAATCAAAATTCTTGCTTATCTTATCAAAATTTCATGAATGTAGAAAGGGATTCAAAGTATTAGTTACTCATATCTTTAACTTGATTTTTCCAAAGATTCTTTGAGTTATTGACAAATATCCTCAAAACCTTCATTTATATACTTAGCTAAACTCTTCTATCAACCATGTGCGTCACTTATTGAATCAAGACTTAATTCAACTCTTTAAGTAAGGATTATTTAGTTTTCATATTTGGGCAAGGCACATTTGAAACCTTTTTAAAATCATGCATGGTGTCGTATGCTTATGAAATTCTCCTAGAAGGTGGAAAACTCATATAAGTTCATCATATATAAAATTGAGCTCAAGAATACTACGTTAGGAATGCCAAAATATTTTTCAATATCCTAAAAATTTGTCCTTGGGTGCCAACTGACCACTCTCAGAAAATATGTCATAAAAACTTCTATGGGTCTCCAAACGGTGTCATTGAAATTGCAGACAATAGATAACGCATACGAGATCATTTTTCAACTTGTATCTTATTAAAATTCCACATATATTATCAGTTATGACCTTTTCAAGTTGAAGGGCATAAATTGAATACATAAGACTACCATGCCTAAAATCATTTTATTAAATTCATACATACATGCTTGGCTTCCTAGAATTCAACATTAACCTCTTATGCTTTCCTTTTCATTAAAGAAGACATGACTTTCCTTCTTGCAATTAACCCAAAACCTCATTTAATTTAGCAAAATACTGTAGAATTCACTTTAAGGTCCCAAAGAATACTCACATTTTTCAATCTTGATTCTTTCAAAAGTTCTTTGACTTGTTGATAAGTGCCTTCAAAACCTTTATTTTCCTTAATCAAAGTAATGTTTCAAGTTGGATTCTTTATATATCAGAAGAGAGATCTTTTCCAAGTATAAGGATGGTGTTTTGATGAGTTTTGCTTGGTCTTCTATTGTCCTCTTCCTTTTTGGAAGAATTTCCTTTATATATGTATATGAAGAGCTTGAATTTCCGCCAACGGGGAGCAAGACAATTGGCCTTAGATATTCTTGAGAATAGCCAACGGAAATGAATACAATTGGAGGCTTAAGAGCTTTTTGCCAACAAAACTCATGACAAGTGCCACCCCTTTTTCTTTCCACATGTGATGTTTTATCATTTTAACAAATGGCTTATCTAAGCTTATTGTTTGGAAAGCCCTCTTACTCAATATAGTTTTACAATTAGGTTGTTATACCTTATGCCAACCAATAACCACACTTGAGTAACACTCTTTTAATCTTAAGACATAATTGATGCAATTCAAGCGGCCATTGAAAATAATAATCATGTCGTTAATAACCACCTTTTAATTTTTGTCACTCATTTGAGCAATAATCTTGTAACCTTGCAATTCAAGTAATTCCCTATAACTATCATATTGCTTAATTCATTATTAAATTTTCGTGGGATGTTACATAAAGTAATGTGCAAGTCAAGGTAAGTGTTTAATTGACATTAATTAGAAATGATAAATGTCTATGTACTATGATTCCTACAGATTGTTTTATAACTTGCACACGCTGTGAAATATTGTATTTTGATATATATATATATATATATATATATATGTATAGGTACATAAATTTATAAATTTCTACCATGTGTGCAAGTTATAAAAAAAAAGTTGTAAAGAGAATTGTGCATGTCGCATGGTCCAATTAGAAAACAACTCTTGTGAAGATTGTGAACATATAGTAAGTTCGCTTGAAAAGGTTTCTTAAAAAAGGTTTATATTTGTTTTTTTTAAGTACAATTACAAATATACATGATAGCAGTACAAATGCGCATAGATATTTATCTTATTGAAACACAGCACCAACAAAATCAATAATATAAGCTCACATATAGTAGGAATACAAAAATTGCAATAAATGCAGAGAAATAGCCCATACAACGGAATTAAACCTGGGATCTCTAGATCTAAGTACCTCAACCTAACCCCCTAACCAAATGGACTAAGCCTCGTTGGCGGGTTCATACTTGTTAAGCATATAGAAATTTCCATTCCCCTTGGATACATAAAAGCTTCAGTATCGCGCCTCCGCTAATATTATCCAATATTCTTGAATATCTTATATTAGTTAATAAATTCTATAGGGAAAGCTTTCATACGAATAGTAGGGACTGGATGTATAAAACAAACAAATTGTTCTTACCTTAGATGGTTTAATATTTTATAAGGTTAATTACTTAAACTAATAACTTGTTTAATATTAAAGAATCATTACCAACTAGGTTTTCCATAAAATGAGAACACAACAAGTTATGTTAATACTTATATGATTAACTAGTTGAGACAGGTCATTGGGAAGCCTTTACACTAAAAGGTAAATTTCTAATCGATACAAAGTTACACATTCATCTTATTTTACATATCATGAGCCACAAATATATATATATATATAGGTGGGCATACTTATTAATACAAAAATATATGAAACTCATAAAATGTACACTCTTATAGTAGCTTCAAAAGTCGGTTTTCACTACATACAAGACTCCACTCCTCTTCACGGACATGCTCTAACTCATGGCTTGCTTTTGAAACATCATGCATTTAATCATCTACAAAATTGTAAAAAAAAAAAAAGGGATGACCACAAAGTACTTAGTAAGTAACAAAACCTTTTGATTCACTTTTCATTTGAGAAATTCATTTTCAAGAAAAACATGTAATGCACAAAACCTTTGGGAGGACCCTATCACTAGTTAAATTACCACTCATAGTGCACATTTATACCATTCAATATCAATTCAATCATTGTCGTGTATTTTCAAGTAGATCCTCATTCAAATCTCAGTTGACCCCTACTATAATTTCAAACAAAGTGCAATACAAATACCATACTAATTATCATCCATCTCGATATCATTAGATGGCTCTTAGTATGGAATAAAACAAAGCAAAGCAAAGACAAGACATGTAAAGCAATAACTAGTGATCTAAATGCAATAATTCAATTCTTCTCTTTATGATAGTAATACATCAAAATCTATGTTCATCTCATAAACTTCAATCAAAATCTATGTTTATTTTATCCAAAATTTATGAATGTAAAAAAGGAATCAAAGTATTAATTACTTACCTCTTGATTTCCCAAAGATTCCTTGAATTGACTATGTTCAAAAACGCGCTTAAAAACTTATGGTATGTTCTCTTTACTATTTTGAGACTATTTTTAGTTTTCAGTTTTTTAAAACACTGAAAACATGTTTACTTTCATGTTTTCAAAAATGAATTTTTAAAAACAAGGAATTTTATAACAAAGAAAACAGAAAATGATAAAAAGTCATTTTGAGAGTTTTTAAGCAAAACACTGTACTTAATTAAAAACACGCAAAACGCTTTGTTTTGGGAATTCTAATTTCTCTCTCTTCTAATTTTACAACCCTTCATTCCTGAACCCCAAATCAATTACGATTACTACAATCCCTCTCCATCATCTTCTTAGTTTTTTTCTCTCTCCTCTAATTTCTTTGTTCTAATGATGCACACAAATTAAAACTACTATCTTTTCTTATTCGTCCCGTCCCCCAAACGTTATTTCTTTCTCTATCCTCTAATTTCTTTTTTTCTCATGACAAACTATATGGTAAATTTTCATATTTTAATCTTGCTAATGATACATTAGAACAAAATAATTTTTTTAAGGAAAGAACAAAATTATTTAAATTACTTAACACAAAATGTCAAAAAGAACATGTTTTCCAGTTTTGTATTTCTTAAAACAGTTTTTGAAAATGACAAAGTAAACGCATTTTCAGAAATCTCAAAACAAGCACTCAAAGTGAAAAATTGAAAATGAATTAAAAACTAAAAAATAGAAAACTGAATCACAAAAAGAACGCAACTTTAGTGTTCCTCAAAAAGTATTGTTTCAAGTTGGATTCTTTCCATATATAGAGAGATGAGTCTTTTTCAAGTGACAAATAAGTGTTTTGGTAAGTTTTTCATAGCGTTCTTTTTCCCTCACTATTTATGAACGAATTTCATTTATATATATGAAGAGTTTGAGATTCAGCAACAAGAAACAAGACAACTGGCCTAGATATAAATGTGAAGAGAGAGATGGGGAAGAGGGAGAGAGATTGTGGATAGGAGGTTGAGGAAATCATTACATCCTTCCTCCTTGTCGAATTTAGTTGTTTTAATTAATTCTTGAGTTTCGCTAATCATATGAGGATAAATGGGATATTTGGCATTGTATATTTCAGAAGGCGATGTGACATAACGTGATTCACTCGTTTATTGTTGAAGAAATCCTTATACTTTGTGTTATCTTGTAAGTAAGTCACTATATTTTTTATTCATGTTATTCGGTTCTTTCTACTTAATATGATCTTACATTTAAGCTGTCATGTTTTAGATCATATTAGTTAACAACCACATTCTTATTTGGGATGTCATTTGAGTAACAAACTTGAAATTTTGCCATTCAAGTAATTATTGTCAAAATAACGATCACATTATCAATAACTATATTATAATTTAATCATTATCAAAAGAACAATCACACTGTCAATAGTCCCATTCCAATTTTGGGCGTTCGTTTGAGTAACAGCCTTATAACCTTGGGACATAATTGATACAAGCCCAAGTGTTTATTCAATCATTGTCAAATAAGGATCATGTTTGTCAATAGTGACAATCTTATAACCATAAAATTGATGCAATTCAATACGATCACGTTGTCACACTCTGATTCTTAGCATTCATTTGAGTAATAATCTTGTAACATTATAATTGATGGAATTCAAATAATTTCCCCTTAATTATCAAAACAACAACCACATTATTTAATTTGTTTATAAGATTTTGTGAGATGTTACATTCAATGTCCTTTGCTGTAGATTTTGCATGCGTTAGCAAATTATTTCTATTTAAAAATGGAAACGTACATATTTTGTATCAATGATTTGTTGAAATTTGTATAGAAATGAATCCTTTTAAATATATATATATATATATATATGAATTTAATTAATTTGATGAAATTCTAATTTAAAATAAAATAATTTGTTAACAAGACATTTGTCCACCTGAGACGAAGAAAAACTTGAGTACATCGGATGCAGCATTTTAGGTGGTACATCTAACCAATAGTTATACTACAAGTCATTAAATATTTTCATGTCATGATTTTTGTAACACTCCGAAAATTTAAAAACATTTTACTTTGACTTAAACCTTGAATAATGATTTACTATAAGGATTGGTAAGTAATTTTTACAAAACTTACTATAATAATAATTTGAAAACTTCTGTGTAATTGGCTAATTAGCTGTGCACTTAATAAGAAATTGAGAACGTTCTTGTAGGCTTTAATAAGGACGGAAGACGGTTTCTTGAGTTGTACTAACTAAAGTCATCGGTTAGGATTATTACCAAAAGAAACATAAAGGCAAAAACGGGTAATAAGTTCTAGGCCAAAGAAGGCTTAAATAATAAA
>CAVNYN010270727.1:0-17670 GCA_963692815.1 Nyctanthes arbor-tristis | reverse complement strand
TTTCATTTTCTTCTACTTGATAACTACATTCTGCTTCATTTTCTTCTCTTATTATGTTTATGTAATAGTATTTTTCTTCTTCATTATATTCACTTTCAGAGGATTCTAATTACATTATTGTATTTATTAATTCTTGTCCTTCTATTTCATATAATTCTTCATCTTCAAGAATATCTTTTCAGTCTTCTTCTTGTTCTTTGTGTATTAATTTGTAATTGTCTCTTTCAATTAGAGATATATACATCATATTTTTCTTTTTGTCTTTCTTAGGACATTCTGGTGATATATGTCTCATTTCTCCACATGTGTAACATTTACATTTCTTAAGATTTTTTGGATATGTTTTTGTTTTATTTTCTCTTCTTCTTAAATATCTTTTATATGGTTTCTTATATCTTTTAAATGTTTTCTTCGAATAATGCTATTTATCTAGACTGGAGACCGATCTTCAATCTAATTATCATCTCTTATTGGTCCTTAAATAAATGAAGACCCATGTATTTATGCATATCAGCTCATCTTCCAATGTAGTGATGCCAACTAGTCTCGAGTCTAGATAAATAGTATCACTCGTTTTCTTATAGGGTTTTTTGAATTTCTTTTTCTTATAAAATTTTATTTTCCTATATAGCTTAAATGTCTGGCATCCCCATTGAGTTGGTTTATATTGTAGTTTATTATAACATAATTTTTTAAATGCTTTCTGATATTTCAAAGTGTTATTAGCTTGTAGATATTTCTCTTGTTGTGTTTACTTTATAAATTAGATTCTTGCTCCTAGGGTATCATTTTCTCCTAGTAATCCTAGTCCTATAAATTTTTATATAATTCTAAGTTCCGTATATTAGGTAATCTAAAAGTAGGTAATGTAAAAGTTATTAGGTTCATAAATTCATCGGCTCCTTCTGCAACTGTGTATCTTGATTTTTCATAATATTCTCTAAATTCACAAGCAAATTGTTTAAAATAACACATATCACATATTGTTAAAGTAGCAAGTAAATACCTATTTCTCCTTTTCTAATCTTCTATTTTATTGGTATTTATTACTAGTGTATATTTTCTTCCTAAAATTTCTTCATGTCTACTTAATATTGTTCCTATTTCATCTTGGTCTTTTCCTCTTACGATTGTTTTAAGTTCTTTACTACTATTTTCCCACCATCTAATTGTTATAGTTTCTATGAATGTATTCTCTAACATTAATTGGAATTGTCTTCCTGTTAATTCTCTAGGGTATGCCATCATTGCTATAGATATCATTCATAATTCTAACTCGTGGTCTAGATCTTGTACAATCTTAAGTCTAGCCATTTTCCTTCTGAACTAATTTGGGTTTCCATACTTCTCCAAGGTGTATATTGAGTAGGGTAATTATTATTTGGTTATGTATAATATTTTTGGTGTTGTTGTGTAAATTTAATTGAAGAGTGTTTTTAATCTTGTATTTGTGTCATATAACCATCTGGTCTATTTGTTATATTTTTTTTTTCTTGTTACATTACTCGCCACTTCCTTTTGATTAATTTGATTTGTTCTAGGTGGTGGTTGTCCTATAGGGGTTTGTTGTCCCATAGGAGTTGCTGATGGTTGTCCTGAAGGTATTATAGCTTGGTTCATATTTACTTCTTCCAATTTTAAATTCTTAAATTTTTCTATATATTCTTTTTCTGTTAGATTTTTCATAAATTTTTCATTTTGTTCTGTTATGACATTGATTCCTAGTTTAGTTATAGCTTTTAATTCTTGTGACGAGATTATAGGAATCCCTTTAATTATGAAGCATATAATTAGGGGATTGATTGTATATTCTTTCCTATTGTATAGTTTCCTCGTATAGGCTGAGTAATGGATATATAAATACCTACACCTATCTGAATAATATATACAATATAATCACAATTTCTTCTTGCTCTATACTTATTACATGGTATTAGAGCTTTAAAATTTTGTGGGTCTGAAATTCTGAGTGTATAGGTGAGAGTGAAGGGCTGTGGGAATGTGTTCATCGTCACTGGAGCATCTCCAATTGACACCGCCACTCAAGGGATGAGCGTCTGCTGCCGATCTACCGTCCGCTGGAATTTCGTCATCAGCAGCCGAGCGTGTGAGCTACACGCCCCATCGAAGTCATCTGTTGCAGATCCTCACACCGGCACGTGGGGACGCATAAGCTGGCCATTGTTGTCCGGCCATCTTGTTCTGGGGTCGTAGTAACCTGCCAGGCCTATTTCTGACAAGACCCAGGCCATTTGGAGCTGTTTCGAATTTTTGCTAGCCACGTTCTTCCGTTCAGTAAAGTGTTGGTTTTGCGATTCTTTGAATTCTGATTTGTGTGAATTGTTCATTTGATAAAGCATGTTTGAGACAAAGGTTGTGGCTGTCATGGATGTGGTTCCTGTTATGTTAAAAATCACGGATTACAAACTTGATGGTACAAATTATCTGAATTGGAGACAGATTATTGAGTTATATTTGCTAAGTATTTCCATGGACGGACATTTGACAAATGATCCTCCTAAAGAGGATTGCACTAGACTAATGTGGATAAGAGAGGATGCTTGTTTGTTTCTCTAAATATCCAACTCGATTGATAGTGAGGTAGTTGGTATGGTGACTCACTGTCGAACTGTCAAAGATTTGATGAAGTACTTAGATTTTTTATACTCTGGGAAGGAGAATATCTCGCGTATCTATGATGTGTGTAAAGCTTTTTATAGGGCAGACAAGGGTGATAGGATTCTCACCAAGTATATCATGGATTTCAAGAAGACCTACGAAGAACTGAATATGCTACTCCCTTTCAGCACAGACATGACTGTACAGCAAACTCAGTGAGAAAAGATGGCTGTTATGAGTTTCTTAGCCGATCTTCCATCCGAGTATGAAACAGCTAAGTCACAGATTCTCTCAGGGTCAAAGATTTCCTCTCTTCAGGAGGCTTCTAGTAGAGTTCTTCGTACAGAAAGCTCACCACCAGTTCAGCTTACTCAACCTAATAGTGCTCTTGTGAGTCGTGGTAGCACGTATGTACCTGGGAAACAACAATACATAAATGGTGGTAATAAAAGCTTGGGTTCTAACAGTACTCACATTGATGGACAGAAGGCAGGGGAAGTAATCTGTCACTATTGTCATCAACCTGGTCATTTTAAATGTGACTATCAAAAGTTGAAGAGAACTCAGTTTGCTCATGATGCATCTACCACTGAGACTTCTGGACAGACTATTACAATATCTGCCAAGGAGTATGCCCGATTGACTCAACATTCATCGCCTCAATCCAATTCAATTACTGTTATTGCCAAGTCAGGTAAACCCAAAACATGTCTTGTTTCCTCATCATCAAAATCGGTCATTGATTCTGGTGCCATAGATCATATGACAGGTAATCCTAACATTTTCTCTACTTTTCAGTCACAAAAGTCTTCCAATCCTATTACTTTAGCTGACGGTTCAACTTCTTATGCTATTGGATCTGGAACAATTAATCCTACATCCTTACTTTCGTTGTCATCTGTCCTTAGTTTACCTCAATTACCCTTTAATTTGATTTCTGTCAGTAAAATTACTTGAAATCTGAATTGTTGTGTCTCATTTTTCCCTGATTATTGTGTGTTTCAGGATCTTATGACGAAGAGGATTATTGGTAAGGGACATGAGTCGGGAGGTCTCTACATCCTTGATACACAAGTACCAAAGCCCATAGCTTATGCCGGAGTTGCCACCCCTTTTGAAGCACACTGTAGGTTGGGTCATCCATCTCTTCCAGTGTTCAAGAAACTTTGTCCACAGTTTTCCACTATGTCGTCTTTCCATTGTCAGTCTTGTCAGTTTGCTAAACACCATTGGTTTAGTTCTAGTCCTAGAATCAATAAACGAGCTATTGCTCCTTTTGAGTTAGTTCATTCTAATGTTTGGGGTCCGTGTCTTGTGGTTTCTAAAACTTGGATTCGATATTTTGTTACTTTTGTTGATGACTATTCTCGAATGACATGGTTATATTTTATGAAAAATCGTTCCGAATTGTTTTCCCATTTTTCTACCTTTTGTGCTTAAATTCGAACTCGCTTTGGTGTGCTTGTACAGACTTGAGAAGTGATAATGCTAAAGAATATCTATCAGAAAATTTCCAAAAATATATGATACAGAATGGTATCCTTCATCAAACATTTTGTGTGGACACACCGTCTCAAAATGGTGTTTTTGAAAGAAAGAATAGACATCTTCTTGAAACTGCCAGAGCTTTGTTATTTCAGATGCAGGTTCCCAAACATTTATGGGCTGATGCTGTTTCTACAGCTTGTTTCCTAATCAATAAAATGCCATCTTTCGTTCTTTCTGGTGAGATTCTTTTTTCTGTTCTGTTTCCTAATAAAGCGTTGTTTCCCATTGAACCTAGGATTTTTGGTTATACTTGCTTTGTTAGATATGTCCGACCCCAAGTAACAAAGTTGGATCCTAAATCTTTGAAATGTATCTTTTTGGGATATTCTTGTGTACAAAAGGGATATCGATGCTATTGTCCTAGTCTTAACAGGTACCTTGTGTCAGCTGATGTGACTTTTTGGGAACATACACAATTTTCTTCGTCTACAGGTCTATTCCTCAGGGAGAGGATGACGATTTGCTTATCTATACCGTTACCTCTTCTTCATAACCTCTTCCATCAGTTCCTACCAAACCTGTCATAAAACATACCTATACTCGCAGGCCCCAACCCTCTAAACCTGCTCCTGAGCCTACTGTTGTACCTGTTCGAGAATTTCCCAGTTCATGTCCTGATGAGCTAGTATCTTCGTCATCAGATCCGCCTTCGAGTGATGATCTTCCCATTTCTCTTTGTAAAGGTAAACATACGTGCACCTACCCAGTCTCTTCTTTTGTGTCCTATAATCATTTGTCATCTTCTTCTTGTTCTTTTATTGTATCTCTAGATTCTGTGTCTATTCCTAAAACTGTCCATGAAGCTTTAGCTCATTCTGGCTGGCGTGAGGCTATGATTGAGGAGATGAATGCTTTGGATGATAATGGTACTTGGACATTGGAAGATTTGCTACAGGAAAACAAACTATTAGATGTAAATGGGTGTTTGCAGTGAAAGTTAATCCTGATGGCTCTGTAGCTAGACTGAAAGCCCACCTTGTTGCTAAAGGATATGATTAGACATATGGAGTGGACTATTTTGATACTTTTTCACGCTCTTCCGATCTGCTTACTTCTGTCAGATTATTCATTTCCATGGCAGCCACTCATAATTGGCCTTTGCATCCATCAATTGGACATTAAGAATGCTTTTCTTCATAGAGATCTTCAAGAAGAAGTGTATATGGAGCAACCCCCCATTTTTGTTGCTCAGGGGAGTACGGGAAGGTATATCGTCTCTATAAATCTTTATATGGCTTGAAACAGAGTCCTCGTGCATGGTTTGGTAAGTTCAGTCAGCCTGTCGAAACTTTTGGCATGCATAAGAGTAAGTCTGATCACTCTGTTTTCTATAAACACTTTGATAGTGGCATCATTCTATTAGTTGTGTATGTAGATGATATTGTCATTACAGGCAGTGATTCTGCAGGGATTTCATCCCTTAAATCCTTCCTTCATACTCAGTTTCAGACCAAAGACATGGGAATGCTACGTTATTTCTTAAGGGTTGCAGTGACTAGGATCAGGAAAGGAATATTCTTGTCTCAGAGGAAGTCTATGCTTAACTTGCTATCTGAAACAGGAAAGTTGGAAGCCAAGCCATGTAGTACTCCAATGATTTCGGGTATGCAGCTTACTAGAGATGATGAGTCATTTGAAGACCCTGAAAGATATAGAAGATTGGTCGGAAAGCTGAATTACCTCACTGTGTCTCATCCAGATATTGCCTACTCAGTTAGTGTGGTAAGCCAGTATATGGCATCTCCAACCATTGATCACTGGAAAGTAGTGGAACAAATTCTATGTTATTTAAAAAGAGCACCTGGGCGTGGGATTTTGTATGCTAATCATGGCCACACCAAGATTGAATGTTTTTCAGATGCTGAGTGGGCAAGGTCTAAGGAAGATAGAAGATCAGATCGGAAGAGCGTCGTTTTTGTTGGTGGCAACTTGGTCTCATGGAAAAGTAAGAAACATAATGTAGTTTCACGTTCAAGTGCTGAATTTGAGTATAGGGCTATGGCCAAATCTGTTTGTGAAATCATGTGGATATATCAACTACTCAGGGAAGTGGGTTTTGAGGTCTCTAGCTAGCTAAGCTATGGTGTGACAACCAAGCTATACTCCATATTGCATCTAATCTGGTTTTTCATAAGCGAACCAAACATATTGAGATCGATTGTCACTTTGTTCGTGAGAAGATTCAACAAGCTTAATTTTTACATGCTATGTGAAAACTGGAGAACAGTTGGGAGATATCTTCACAAAAGCACTTAATGGAGTTAGAGTTGATTATCTTTGTAATAAGTTGGGCATGATCAACATCTATGCTCCAACTTGAGGGGGAGTGTGATGAGATTATAGGAATCCCTCTAATTAGGAAGCATATAATTAGGGGATTGATTGTATATTCTTTCCTATTGTATAGTTTCTTTGTATAAGCTGAGTAATGTATATATAAATACCTATACCTAGATGAATAAGATATACAATATAAATCACAATTTCTTCTTGCTCTATACTTATTACAATTCTTTATCAGTTATTAGGTTTTCTCTTTCCCATTTCTTCATATATTTTTGTTAAGTTTTGTTTATGATTTCTAAATTTTTCTATATATTTTCTAAGCTTATTAGGTTTTCTCTTTTCCATTTCTTCATATATTTTTGTTAACTTTTTATTTATGATTTCTAAATTTTTCTCTATATTTTCTAAGCTTTTTGTTACGTTTTCCTTTATATTTTCTTCATTTATAATTTTTATCATATTAATTTGTTCTAATTTACAATTTCTAATTAAATTATGGGAAAAGTAGTTAAAAGGGGAAATCAATAAAGTTTTTTTTTTAATTTAAAAAGGGAATGGTTTCAAAAACTCTGTGTAACTAAACTTAGGTATCAGAATAAAGAAAAACCAATAATGAAATTACATTCTTACCATTTCTCATTGAAACTATTATTCTGCTTTAAAATTAGGATTACAAAATTAAACTGCGCAATTAACTTTAAGATCGGACCTCAAAACACAATTAGTCTCAAAAATGCGAAATTAACCTCATCATTGGTAAGAGTGTTATATACTTTTGGCTCTTTCGATAATGTCAGAGCAGTCATTGAACTTAGTAAAAAGGGGCGACCCCCAAAATGTTGGGAAACAGAACTCACCCTCTTTCGTCCTAACAAATATCTTTCGCTTTTCCATAACCTCTCGGAGTTCGGATTCTGAGCCAAGTTTTACCCCTCTCTACAGTAAAGGGTGACGAAAACATCTAACTTGGGGCATTTCCTTAAAGAAAGGACTGTAAGAGCTAGGTCCATGGTAGGTACTACCCGACTCATTTACAAAACAGCAGTAAACTAAGAAGGTACCGCCATCGGTTGGGCGCTAGTTGTGCCGGTGTATACCAGAAAAGGTAAGAAATTGCTCTAACAGATGAAGGGGGAAATAGGCACCGGCTTCAAGGTGAACAAGATAAATCAAAGTCTAATTAGAAGTACCTATGTGGGATTTTTTCCTCATTACCCTCTATACGATAGGCGTATGAATCCACCAAGCCCAACCGATCTCGTCCGCAAGAGGGAATTAGGGGTTAAAATGATCCTTTTTAGAGGGATAGGAAGGGTTTTGGTGCTCACACTGCAAACCGCCCGCCGAGGTGGGCGCTGGGGGGTTTCAAGGTTTTGGACACGGCGGAGGTTTCCACCATAGCGGTAAGGGGCAATTTGACAGCGTGGCCTCAGAGGAAGGGATTTTCGAGGCCACATTGCCACCAAACTGTGACGCAAATTGGCGTCAGCGGCGGCATCCCAACCAGCATTTTCGTCAAACATTTGCTAGAAGGAGAGTAGAGCAGAGGAATAAACTTACTAGATTTTCTATAAAAATAGATCGGGCTCCGAGTTTAAAGCCCAACCACGAATTACAGGGGACTACGTCACCTATGTCAGGTGACGTAGCCCCTTGTAATTGGTGGTCGAGCTTCGAGAGCTATTTCTATAGCCGGACCGATAAACTTACCGCGATGAAGGAATGAAGGATTTGCTCTCTCTTGAGGCCTTGGGCAGCGAAAAGCTCAAGATTTGTGTGGATGTGTGGTTTGTGGCCTCACAAATATTTTCAAAGACAAGAAGAAGGGCTTGTTTGGTACATTTTATTTTTGTAATTTATAAATTCACCTACCATGATTTGACTGTTGATTTAACAACTACTCAATAATCATCACACATTTCAAACTTCAATTAAATCACCACCATTTATTTTCACTCATTATAAATTCTTCTTATAAATTGATTTTATAAATCTAATCAAACGGGTTCGAAATGATCTTGTCTTGGGAAGCAGCATCTGGCATGTGGGAATGTGATAGGGCTAGCATTTTTAAATGGAACTATGACCCGCCAATTGGGGAAAGGCGGGCCGGGTGATGTGTAAAGAGCGCTTAACGGGCCTCTTTAAAAACTGACCCCTTTAAAAACGCGTTTAAACGCGTTTTCCCCGGGCAAGGGATACAGTCTTCTCAACGAGCGACCTGCTAGAAGTCACTAGAACACTCTTAGACACTACAGGCCCACTAAATCTCGGCCAGGGCATCCTATAAAAGGAGCGCTGTACGCACATCACTCTCCATCATCTTTTCTAATCAAAGATCCGTTTCAATTCGTCCCTTTCATTCTAGGTAATTTCTTGTTCTAGCTCCTTGATTTTGTTTTATACTGGAAAGGTGGAAGATCTGTTTTGCTACTTTGATTTGTGAATCTTGGGATTCCTTTTCGATGTTTGATGGATAACTTCGATCTATATCTTGTCGATTGAAGTTGTTGATTGAAGTCTGATTTTTAAATTGATTTATTTTCCAATTGATAATTTTTTCCTACAAGAATTTCGTTGATTCTCTGTGAATTATGCCAATTTTGTCGGATTTTGAAATCTATCATCGTTTGTTTGCTTGATTTTGCTTGATCTGTTTACCGTCGCTTGATGATTTTATTTCTTCTTCTTTTTTATTTTTTATTTTATCATTATTATTTTTCAGAATTTGTTCAATCAAAGTTGTTTTACTGGTTGACAGATCAGAGATTAGAGGGGATTTTTATCTAAATGCTTTGCTGTTTAATCTTGCAGATGCAGATTTTCGTCAAGACCTTGACTGGCAAGACCAGCACCCTGGAGGTGGAAAGCTCCGACACGATCGACAATGTTAAGGCCAAGATCCAGGATAAGGAAGGGATCCCCTCAGACCAGCAAAGGCTTATCTTTGCAGGTAAACAACTCGAGGACGGGCGTACCCTTGCTGACTACAACATTCAGAAGGAGTCCACCCTCCACTTGGTCTTCCGTCTCCGAGGAGGCATGCAGATCTTCGTGAAGACTCTAACCGGGAAGACCATTACCTTGGAAGTAGACAGTTCGGACACTATCGATGACGTCAAGTCTAAGATTCAAGTCATGGAGGGTATCCCCCCAGACCAGCAGAGATTGATTTTTGCAGGTAAGCGGCTCGAGGATGGCCGCACCCTGGCTGATTACAAGGAAGGTATCCCCCCTGACAAGCAGACGCTTATCTTCTTTGAAGACCAGCTTGCGGACAGCCGAACATTGGCAGACTATCACATTGAGAAGGAATCAACTCTGCACTTGGTGCATACGTTGAGAGCACTGATTCTGATTTTTGTCAAGACTTTGACAGGGGAGACCATTACTTTGGAGGTTGAAAGCTCGGATACTATCGCCCATGTGAAGGCTAAAATCCAGGACATGGAGGGCACCCCTCCGGACAAGCAGAGGTTGATCTTTGCTGGGAAGCAATTGGAAGATGCATGGACTCTTGCCGACTACAACATCCAGAAGGATTCCACTCTTCACCTCAAGGCGGGGCCATGGTGGGCCTGGTCCGCCCCAAAATGGAAAAACATTTTTTGTTTTTACCTGTGTAAAAAAAAAAAAAAAAAATTACAAGGCAAAAAAAAAAAATTATATCCGGCCACTCTTAAATGCTACGGGCCCATCTCGGCCATGGGCTTCCTGTAAAAAGAGTTCTCCCTCGAAGAGCGAGGTACGCATTACAAAACCGGATCACTCTATCATCATGTATTCTAATCAAAGCTCCGTTTCAATTCGTTCCTTTCATTCTAGGTGAAATTGATTTATTTTCCAGCAGATCAGTTTTTCTGAAAGCATTTCGTTGATCTTTCTGAATTATGCTAATTTTGTTCCATTTTGGAGTCGATAATCTTTTCCTAAGGTTTCTATGTTGATTTTGCCAGAGTTGTTTAGCTTCGGTCAGAAGATTTTATTTCTTTTTTTATATTATTATTTTAGAGACTGTTCAATTGAATTTGTTCTACCGGTCGACAGATGAGAGTGAACTTTTTTCTAAATGCCTTGCTGTTGAACCTTGCAGATGCTGATCTTCGTTAAGACCTTGACTGGCAAGACCTTCACCCTCAAGGTGGAAAGCTCCGACACGATTGACAATGTTAAGGCCAAGATTCAGGATAGGGAAGGGGTAATCCCAGACGAGCAAAGGCTTATCTTTGCTGGTAAACAACTCGAGGACAGGCGTACCCTTGCTGACTACAACATTCAGGAGGAGTCCACCCTCCACTTGCTCCTCCGTCAACGAGGAGGAGGATGTTGTGATGACTCTGATGGGGAAGAGGAAGGCCCATGTTGTTGCTTTTTTTGCTAACCAATTATAAAAAGTTGTATTTATAAATGGATTTAGAATTCAATGTATAAGTGCATACATTTAATTGTGTTACGTAGAGGTAATAATTAAAATGACGTAAAAGTTCACATCACCTTAAGTATATGATTAAATATAGTGTTGTCATGTGTTTAAAATTTAAAATTTAAATTGATTTATAAATAATGGTATTGGTTTTTAAAATCAATTCAAAGCGCTGTTATGCTTTGAATTGATTCCTTTTGATGTGGCTTCCACTATGGTTGGCAACAAATTAAAACAAACACTATTTATGAATCAATTTAAATTTTAAATTTTAGACTGACAATAGTAGATTTAGCTCCATGCTTTTTTCCCCCTTCAGTAGATGACAAGTGCATGAGGATGAAATTAGTTTATCTGTCAGAAGTTAGGTCATGGTTGGGATCTTGAACTGGCAAGGAGGGATGAACTTGATTCTAAAAATCAACGTTTTTTGGGGGCTCTGGGGCGACAAATGTTTTAGGGTGTATTTGGGTGCCGTTACTCGTGGGAAAAATGTCTGTACTCCGTGACTCTGAGTAAAAATTTCACTTTCTTTGTATAATTTGGGCCTTTGAACAAATCCAACGTTAAGAGTAGAAAATTTTCCCGATCTGTGCCATTTTCCCATTATGTTCTGTGCTGGTTTGCCCCTGATTTTCTGTTCAAACTAACAAATGAAAATCAAACATAGCCCAAGAAAAGAGTGTGTATGTATGTCTGGAAACTTGTGTGTGCATATACATGAAACTAGTCGTGTTATATTCCGCGTTTATAGTCTTAAGAATTGCTAGTCGGGCAAGGTTTTCACTTGGTTTCTAACTCCCATGTCCAATTTGCTCTTTGATTAATTGTTTGGTTAATTGTTTTAATATTTTATAATATTTGACTCCTAACGTGCTAATTGTACATAGATATATATATATATATATGGAAGATTAAGGAAATTATTGTAAGCTATAAACAAAAAAGAATGAAAACAAGCATTAGGTTGTTACTTGTTGGGGGAAAATGTCGTCCCCATGTTGTGTGCCAAGTTCTCGTACCAACATCTAAGGGGCTCGAGCTAAGTGCATGGCAATGGAGTTGCTGATAAACGGTGCCATAAATATAAAGTCATCTAACTATAGCTGCTATGTTTTGACGTTGTTGCTCTTTTGTAACACCTATAGGGTCGACTTATGTCATTCATACACAAACTCTTTTTTTTTTTTTTTATTTTTATTTTTTTATCCATTTTATATAAGATTAAACTAGTCATGAATATTGTATGTGGTTTCAAATTAATGTCATGATTTTTTCTATTATATATTGAAATTTTAAATAATTATAGTGAAAATTATATTAGTATTATGTTGACAAATAGCCGATTAGAGGGTTGATTCCAGTAAGATTTTAAGCATGCATAAACGTTTTGCTTAACATCAATAATATAGAACCAATAGCAAGATTATGTGGCATGTGTGAGTCTGGCGGCGTGACCGGATAATGGAACTGCTAATTGTCATATGATATAAATATAAATGTTTAACTGTCAAAATTTTTACACCAAAAGAGTTTGTTTAATAATTTAGAGAATAGAGTACTTATGATAACAGAAAACCAAAAATGCATGGTTCTTAATTCTGCTTTGACGTAAATGAAAATGATAACGCTACTTAGTAATCTAAATCTATATTTATTTATTATTAAATAATTCTACATGCTGTAAAGATTTTTTTTTTTTTTTTTTTGGTTCCAATTTTATCGGATGTCCCCGAAGGGATATATGTTGTAAAGAATTGATTTTTCTGTTATCAGTGCTTGTTTTGATTTGTCCACATAGAAAATATTTATTTATTAGTATAATAATTCTACTAACAAGTTTTTTTGTTTTTTTTCCCCATTGAAATCCAGACTTTGTTTGACAATCAATCAAATTAAATCTTATTATAATTTAAATTAAATTCTAAGTTCACACCACATGAGAGTACATAGACGTGGCATGTATGCATAATAACAGAAAAATAATGTAAAACAGATAAAAATTTATGAATTTGGATAAATTGATCCAATCTTCAATAACTTGAGGGACGTTTGGTCTAAATTTAAAGATCATAGACGAAAGTGTAAATGAAATCAAAGGTTGGGGGACCTTTTATGCAAATTATTTTACCCGGAGCAGTTGTTGCCTACTCCACGTGCTTAAAGAGCCTCAGGTGCATTGGATCGTCGCCACGTACCCTCCTCCGTAAACCGACAATTAAAATCGCATCTAGAAAACCCTAATCTTTCCCTTTATAATCTCCGATTGAACGCGTGAAGCGTGTCTGTTCTTCTCAAAGCACTGACTTTCGTCTCTCTTTGCTCGGGCTTATCCGAATTGGGGGTTTCGTTCTTCAATTGCAGACTTTTTTCACGCCAAACCCTAATCTTCGGATCAAGTAAGCGTTTTAAAACAGTTTCTATTTCTAATAGGACGATCTGAGATCCGTTTGATTAGCATTGCATGATGATTGAACCTGATGGGTTTAGCTTTTCAGTTTTGCGTTTTCTTTGCGGTCTTCTTTGTTTCTCTTGATTGATTTTTTTTCCAATTATTAATTTTTATTATTAAGTTATTCTACATGTTGTAAAGAATTGAATTTTCTGTTCTCGGTGCTTGTGTTGATTTGTCCACTTAGATCAGGTTGTGTTCCTGTATTCATAGGTTTTAATCCCTTGGATGATGACAACTCTTTATTTTTATAATCATTGCGGGTCTACAAACTCTTTGGGAATTAATTGATGGTTTAATTACTGATTGAATTGTTATTCATACTGATGGAACTGCTTTTTACTGTTGTTAGTGTTTTCTGTTAAAGATCTTTTAATTATTTATTATTTCTGTTTGATAAGGGGTATTGGTTTCTTTTCTTTTTCTCTTATAGATGGTCAATTCTTATTCTGGTTCAGTTGTTTGTCTACTTTATAATCTCAGGGGTTCTAGTTATTCTTTAGCTTATGTTTAATCTGCTTAAGAGTTTTGTTGATGCTGAAGATCATATATGACCAGTTTCATGCACGTTTACAGAAATTCGTGATCATTGCTAAATATGTTATAGCTTCTTTATTTTCTTTATCAAATCATGACATGGAAAATGTTATTTTCTCCTATTTTCTGGTTATGAGATGAAGAAATACTGCATCTTCAGCATTTGCCATCAAGTATTTACTTATTTTCTAAATTTAACTTTTGGACAAATTAATTATAATATTGAAAGTTATCGAGTAACCGGCGGATAAGGTATTTAGTTTAGTTGTTGAGTGACCTGTGGTTTTGTACGTGCCAGTATAGTCTAGACGTGTGCTCTTCCGATCTCTTTTAGGTTCTGTGCTTTGGGCAAATGCCAAACTATGTATAATTAAGTTCTATGTACTTTATTTTATTTTATTTTTTTTTTTTGAGAAATGATACATGACGTCCCGTCTTATTTTAGTGATGCTGAAATTGGGCTTTGATGGATGTACTTGGATTTTTTGCCTAGAGTTTCATGAAGTTCTATTGATGACATTCTAGTTTGTGTTTATCCACCCTCACTTTTGATATGCACTACATAAATTTTTATGTTCATGTCTATATATGATGTCCTAAACCTGATACTTTAGTCTTGGATCCTCTCATGGAGATTCTGCTAGAATTAGAGAACTTCCTGGCCGAGTTAGAAAAATAGTTAGGATTTTCCAGAAGTGACCATTTTTAAGATTTTACTATTTTTTCTTGGCTTGTTTTTTATATTTTTATTCCTCCTTTGATCAAGTCCTTCAAACGTGTCTTGACAAATTTACTTTTTTCTGTCTTTATGGTTTGTGCTGATTTTATTTTGTTTGTTTCCCTCATCCAGGTCTGAGCATTTACAACTTGTTTACGGGATACACGGCATTTCTCGCATCAGCCAAGTTTCATGTCTGATTTCGACATCCAAACTCCCACTGCACTTGGTAGGCTGCTTAGTTGTTTTTTTTTTTTTTTTAAAGCTAAAACTATTATTATTCTTATAATTAATATTGTTTGTAGATATTAAGATACCTAATGTTTTTGGCATGCTTTTCTAATATTCTATTTGGAGAATTTTTTTATTGTATTTTAATTGTGCTGGATGTATCAGATCATTTGCATGTTTATTAACACTATGTCAAAACATATTTGGTAAAGTTGTTTGTATGCTATGAAGATTTAGCATGGATAAGTTGTTGCTTCTACCCTTAATGGCTGACTGTCCTTTCTGGAAGTCAAGACTAAAGAGTGTTGATTGAACTGTGTTTTCATTTCTTGCAATTGTCTAAGTTTTTTTCTGTGATGAAGATCCTTTTGCTGATGCAAATTCTGAGAATTCTGGCGCTGGGTCAAAAGAGTATGTCCACATTCGCACACAGCAGCGGAATGGTAGGAAAAGCCTGACTACTGTGCAGGGTTTGAAGAAGGAATTCAGCTATAATAAAATACTTAAGGACCTTAAAAAGGAGTTTTGTTGCAATGGTACTGTAGTTCAGGACCCAGAACTAGGCCAGGTTTATACTGCTTCCAAAATACAAGCGTGATCAATTCTTTTGGTATTCCCTGCTTTTCATTGTTTATGTGTGTGTCTTAACAATCAACCATTTTGCGAAGGTTATTCAACTCCAAGGTGATCAGCGGAAGAACGTTTCAACCTTTCTTGTCCAGGTGATTGGATGTTCAATTACTAAGTTACATTCCTTTCAAACATGCTATTGAGTGAAGTGTGAAAGGAAACAAGAGAAAATTTGGAAAGTGAAAAAGAGAATGTACATCATGTGTAATGCAGTGATCCTAAGAAACAAAATAGTAAGAGTGTATGGAACAAGAATCAAAATTTCCCCCCCACATATTCATTTTCAAACACATCATTTGAAAATCATCTTTCACAGTTAACCGTTCTA
Source organism: Nyctanthes arbor-tristis (assembly GCA_963692815.1). Lineage (NCBI taxonomy): Eukaryota > Viridiplantae > Streptophyta > Magnoliopsida > Lamiales > Oleaceae > Nyctanthes > Nyctanthes arbor-tristis. The sequence goes on along the minus strand of CAVNYN010270727.1, from coordinate 1,898 downwards.
TTTTCTAACCAGAAATTGTGGAAAAAAATGACAATCAACAAGTTTAAAGCAAGTCAAAACCAAACACTCATGAAAAATGAAGTTATTTTATGACATGGTTTCTAGCTGTGAAGTTTATGCATTGATTTTGATGAATTTGGTGTTTGGTTAATGGAAGCAGGCTGGTGTCGTGAAGAAGGAGCAAATCAAAATTCATGGTTTCTAAGCTGCTGTATCAGTTTCTGCAGTGGTCTTCAAATTGATTGTCAGTGCTGATTGTGTTATGCAAACTTAAAATATCTTGTCTTTCAGTTTTATCTTATCGTCCTGGTGTGATACTTCCTATATATCAGTAGTTCTACAACTGCTTTGTTATCTTAGTTAATAGGATGTTCTTTAGTGTTAATGGGCATGCAAAATAATGATATTAAGTACTTGTTTGTCGTTGTTTTACCCATACTTCCGGTAATTGTGTATCTATTATAATGTGTGCCTTCTTCCTTTGATGTTATACATGTAGTGTTGCAATGAAGTATATTTTATTGAAGCAAAGAGATGCTATGGTTTTCCTACTTAATAGCGCTGACAATTTCTGTTTGGATTTTGTGCCATTTGTACCTTGGCATCTATAAATTCTATTGGCTATTGCTATCCCATTGTTTCTGGTTTTGCGGAGATCAAGATGACAAAAAATTAAGGATTTTGTTGTTGATGCTTCTTGAATTACCCGTTAACTCCAGTTTTCAGCTGGATTATGTAAAATTTTCAGTACAGTGTGTTTACTAATAGACTTTTACATAAGAAAGGGGGAAAAAATGAAAGGCAATCAATAACCAATCAACCATCAACAGATGGATCTTAATCCATTACGTGTACACTTATTTAGGGCTTGAAAAATTCAGCTAATTGTTAGTGACTGGGGGTGGATTTCTAATTAATTCTATTTAATTTTTGTATACATTAGGATCTCACCCGTTAGTTGGTAATTTAGTTGAAGGAACCAGGCTAAATGCAACACGAAATGCAACATGGCAGGAGCTAATATGCACAATGGGAGATGCTGGAGAAATTTGAATGGTATAGATAGGCTTATTCTTCCTTTTTACATGTTCCTAGTAGTGTATATAGGTTTATTTATTTATTGAGAAATCTAACTCAAATTATTCTGTCTGCTTACTGCCATTCATTTTAAATTCAAATTAGGGATAAAGTTTATAAAATGCATTTTTTCCCTAGTTCGATTTCCCCCTTTGGGGGGTTTCTTTGCATTTTTTAGTTTATGGTCTCCTATATAGGGTTTGTACTATTGATTTATTAGATGTATTGTTGATTTCGCTTTCTTATCCTTATTATATAATATGGAAGTGTTAACACGATGTATATGGAGGCATATAGAAACCGGTCCACTCGACGTGTACCAACTGATTAACTAACGAAACATAAACAAGATAATTACACTTGAGAAAACATAAAAAGCTATTATCAATACCTTAGAAAACAAAATCAGAATGTAAATTAAACAGAGTTAGCAGAGTAGAAATCATAAAATTATAATGTAACCCATTATTATTTCATAAAATTAAAAGTTAAGAAGTAACATCATTTTCATTCATCAGAATATATGAATGAAATTAGACAATATTAGCAAATCTGCACGCTGGGAGGTAGGGCATATTTACCTACTTAGTTAATATGCATCTTGACTCATTCCGGAATTTCCAATTTGGCATCAAACACCAAAAAAAAAAACCCATAACAGCTTATACGATATAATTCGTCGGAATATGGAAAAACCGGAAATGCATATCGTTCTTCTCACCAGCAAAGTACTGTGGCCAAAGAACTGGAAGTAACCGGCGTACCAATTATCACAAGCTCCTCCCATTGCAATTAGACACTACCTGCTAAAAGAATGAGAC